>JABUQX010021500.1:25000-40000 GCA_015478945.1 Trachelipus rathkii
AGTTAAAAGAAATCCTCTAGTTGAAAATGCGAACCGACAGGTTCTTTGTGGGGTCTAGGTCCCAAAGGGAATACGGTTTAGGTGGATTTTTTGCGCGTCTCTTAAGAGGATCGCTGCATCTCTTGAGACGAGGAGGTACATTTATAGGTAAAAAAGCGGTAAAGGCAGGCCTAGAAACTCTGCATGATATTTCAAAGGGTGAAGATGCAAAATTATCCTTAAAACGTAGATTAACAGATGTTTCCGATGACATGTTAAATGACGTGAAGCGTAAAATCAGGAAATGGATGACGGGCCAAGGCGTGAAGAGAAGAAAAAGGGTTGCAGAGCCTTTAAGGAAAAAAGCTAAAAAACAGTCACGAGCAATAACCAAGAAAAGGAAGAGGAAGAACTCTTCTGCACACGGGCTGAAAAGCCTGAAGAGTAAGAAGAGCAAGATACGAAAGAAACGTAAAAGGAAAACAAAGACTCAGAAACGTAAAATTCAACAGGATATTTTTTCACTTTAACTATTGTAAATAATTAAAATAATAAAACTTTAAGGATCATGATCGCTTCTTTCCAACTCCTACGTATATATATATATATATATATATATATATATTCTTATTTATATATATATAATCATATATATATATATATATATATATATATATATATATATATATATATATACTCATTCTTATTTACAAATGTATGAATTGCTTTCCTTGATAATAATTAAATAAATTAAATAATTAAATTAAATAAAAAAAAATAAAATAAAATATAAAAAATAAAATAAAAATAAAAATAAAATAATAATAAATAATAAAATAATTAAAATAAAAATAATAAAATAATAATAAAATATTAATAAAATAAAATAATTAAATAAAATATTAATTAAAATAATAATAAAATAAAAATAATATAAAATAAAATAAAATAATAATAATAAAATAAAAATTTATTTATACTTGTTAAAATGGTACTCGAAAAACTTAATACCCCTTATATTATATATTATATATATATTATATAATACAATACAAAAATAAAAAGATAAAATAAATATATATATATAGAAAGATAAAAATATATATATACTATATATTATATACTATATATATTAATTATATATAATATATATATATATATTATATATATATGTACATATAAAAATAAAAAGGGTAAGGAAATGTAAAAATATAAAAACATTTTATTTCTACATTGGCTATAATATTTACACAGTAGCAATAATATTTTTACCAGTAATAATAACTAGGCCGTAATTGAAATATATATATATATATATTATAATTATATATATATATATATATATAATATATATAATATAATATATATATATTATATATATACCCAACACACACACACTCACAACTTATATATATATAGTAATAAATATAACTCATAACTTAAAAAAACTATCTAAACTGCGCACCTATCGAAATCTAAGACCAATCTGCACTACTCGCCCTCTCAACGCCCGCATAATCTACACTAACGCTACTCCTCCCTCGCACTGCTAATGGAATGTGTTTGTACATTTCGTCAGCTGAAATCTTTCAGAGTATGGAATTTTTATACGCTTTCAACCATTCATTTCCTGACCATACAGGAAGTAAAACGATAAAATGGCCCGATGGTCTCTATCATCTGCGCTACGTTGTAGAAGTTAAATAAATAACTTTTTGAAGAAAAATATTAATAAACCAAATTGATAAGCTGTGTTTAATGAGGTCATCTAGTGTATTCACATCGTCTATTCTATGTAGGAATTCTGCATTCATCTTAACGAAGAGTTCGATATATCTTCTTTGCCGTTTATTGTAAATGTATGTCCGCTTGGGGAGAAAACGAGACGAAGCATTACGCACGCCCACCAGCCCCGATGTGAACCCGCGGTATGTTTTCTGTAAAACCACCGCCGGTTAATGGGCCATGTTAAGCTTTACGATTCCACCTCTGATATAGATACCCCCCAATCATTTGTTTTCACTGAAGTCATGAAGTTTTAAAGATATCCAATCCGAAACAGCTTCCATGATGGTTGCGAGATTTTCCACAGAGATGAATTAATGGTTTATTGTAAAAGTGTACGAGGGGATATACATGAAATATAACGGTCCCCTGATGTCTTCTTCTAAAGGCGAAGTGAATACAGCAGCACAGTGTTTGTGAACAACGGACCAACGAAATTATCTCCACTGAATCGTAATATTCCTAACTAAACACGTGGCCATTTCGGATCTACTTATATTCGAAGCGTACCACCTACTGAGCCACAAAGGGAATAACCAAATATAATTTTCGTTAGAGCACGCAGCGATCTTATATGCATAGAGAAGAGGTTGGGCGGAGCTTTATTTAGTCGCCACCAGTTTATCGGGAATACATTATTGCCCTTCGCCAATCAGACACTGAAACCTTAACTAGCTTGATTAGGCTTAAGAGTTATGATGGCGCAAAACATGAAGAGGCGGAGTTACATTCCGTATATATTTAGGCCTATTTGACGATAAAAGTCCCGTCTCTTTCTAATATACAAAGAATGAATCCACTGTGTTATTCCTTGTAAGGCATTCTGTTTATGAATCTTGTAGATATTCCTGTACGAAATCTGTTTCTGAATATTATTTTATGATGAGAATGATTCAGCTGAATCTCTGTATTCAAATGGAGTAATGTATATTACATTCGTAACCAATTTACGTGATAATTTATTGCGCTCTTTCTTATTGTGTTGAGGAGTACCTTATGGCCTGACTCTTATGAGGTAATACTGCCTTTGTATAAGGTGCGTTCAATAGAGAACTACAGGGGTGGAACCCGTTGGCTGATCATGATTATCCAAATCCAGTAGACGCTGCTTATTATGAATTAAACTGCGCGGAAAATTAATCCCCTGTAATTCGCGTTTAATGACATCCCATCCAGGTATAGGACTCTTCTTCCAGTCTCGAGCTAGGTCTGATACCAAATCTACTATATTTGATCCTTGAAGGGGTTGATCATTAACTACAATCTGACCTAGTTCGTTCCAAATTAACTGGTCTTTTAAAGTGTCATATAATGCAACTCCTTTATTTTTTAATGTAGGAGGTAAGCTGTTTTCTAAAACCTTTTTAAAATCCTTTCCCTCATAGGCACGTTGTGAAACTTCATTTGAAATGGGGTGTATACCTGTGTACTTCTCTTTTACTTCTAATAATTTTTGTAATATTTCCTGGTATTTTACCCTTTTTTCCTCTATATATATCAACTTTGGAAGTTAATATATCTGATAAATCTTTTTCAATATTACGTATTTGCTCAATTCGGGGATCAAGAAGTGTATCGGGGAGAGGTTGAGGAATAGACAGAGAATTAATCCTGTAACTTTGGTATATTGTTTGAAATGGAATTTACTAACAGCCTTCTTCATTCTAAACGTTTGTTCGCCTGCCTTAACAGGTTAGTACAGCAAAAGGACCCAAAACTAGAAAAGAGTATTGGAAAGGAAAAGACTACTCCATTAAGGTCCATCCACTTGTTGTTAACAGTTTTCTTTTTTATTCTTTAAATTCTTCTTCTAATCTTTAAATTCAAGTTTACGAATGATGTTGCTGTGACGACGTAACTTCTTCTTCTTGACCAGTTTTCAAATGGTATGACATTCTTTATCATACATTTAAAACAATATCGGGTTCACATCCATACAGTTCACGATAAGGCAGTGTTTATTTAGAATTCCTTCTTTTTTTTCTTTTTTACTTAGTTTCTTATAATTTTTTCATCAACGGCAAATATTTCTTTATACAGCCATTAATTCAGAGAAATATAAACAGTTTTTCGATTTCGGACGGTAGAGGATAATTCTGTACGGAAGTAAAACCTAATGCGTGTTTTTAGGATGCAGTTCAACATAGATAACCGCTAGCCGGGGTTGAAGTCACTTTCATTATCATACTTTTAAAGAAGTTTTTTTCCGCTGATGAGGGACATCTGGCTGGCTAGCACGTTGATCCTGACTCGATATACGCGTACTCTGACCGAAAATGAATCTAAATACTGGGTTAATTCAGAGAGATACTTCGCAAAATCGTGTTTCTACTCTGATGAAAAATATTCTGTGTAATAAAGAACACTGAGATGTTTAAATGGTGCGAATAAACAGTAAATGTTTCCGCTACATCAATATTCACCTTATGCATGAGGTCGTCCAGTATTATAACCTTATGTCCTCTTATATTCTCTAATGATTTCACCTCATAGATGCCTTCATGGAAATGAATAAGGTTTTTATATTCGTTAAACTTCGCTTGAAATACGTTATAACACCATATTATTTTCACAGGTTGTTCTTCAAATATCTCTAATTCACTTAATAATTTTAGTAGAGCAAATGTCTTACCACGTCTGTTTTGACCGGCTATAAGACAAGTTGCAGGTGTACGGAACATGAATTTATGCCACGTCCTCCATGATTGACACCTGTTAGTACAGTAAGGATGTAGTATGAATATATTACTCCTTTTACAATATATTTATACGTTACCCTAAAGGTACGTTCTACGATTATTTCAAACTTACTCTTTCGATGGCTTTACAAATATGCCACTCGTTCAGGTCATTTTCCAATAGGTATTCTCTTAGTTTATGTATGCCATCTCCTAATATATATGTGAAAAGATCACGTACAGAAATCATAGTATGTTTATTTTTTGGTCCATCAGTGTAAATAGAACCACACCATTGTTCTTTAAACATGGAAATAAATTTATGCACGTCTAGGGAACTCAAGAAGTATTCAATAATATCTGCAGAGTTTTCAGAAAGCATTTTCTTAAATGTGTAGTATTCCTGATACAGAATATAATGTGCTGTATTTACGTGATTACTCAACATTTCAGTCCTTGCACTCTGTAATAGTACCCTCTCTTGCTAATCTCGGCCATATATTTCAACTGCTGTAATCCCGTAATAAAGAACCCGTAAGGGGTGGGCCTAAATGTACACGAGTTATACGCTCTCCATACTCTTACCTCCATTCTGATTATGTTATGTTTCATTGAAAACTCCATAGGAAGTTGTTTAGGTTTCCTCTTCACACTTTGGCTAATAACTACTTTTGCACCGATTAAACCTGGATGGTGGTTAAATGCATTGCGAAATGATTGTTTCGGCATGTAAACATACATTAAGTAGTTTCTTCTGTATTACATAAATACCGCTTTGGAGTTACTAATAGTTTTGTATGGGTCTAGTGACATTGTGTAAAAAGTCACTACCCGTTGGGATTTTTTTTAATAACGCAATTGAAACTCCGCACGCCTGGAAGCACTTTCCTCCCACTGTCAATGTCCTGTATAGAAGATGAAACGGTTAAGTCTGAGCATGATGAATACAGGAAAATACGTAGCTTCTTGCACGCAAGGTCCGATAACACTTCTTCCTTGCTTTTAAAGGCTACAAAAAGGAACTGACGGTTCATCAGTTAGACGGAATTTAACCATATATAAATCAATATCCCCTTTATCTAGTGAAAGTTATTAAGAGCTGTCGATATATATTCCCCCCTTTTAGTCATATTTCTCCCCTTAAGGAAAAGCTTTTGAGGACAGAACGGATTGCATTTCTCTCGCAGTGCGTACCTCATGGTTGCTGTAAATCAGAATTAAATCTTTTTAATTGTGCCACCTCCCAAGTTAGCGTGCTTTAATGGATCACGCATTATAGATCGAGCAATTACGGTTGTCTATCAAGCCCCACTCACTCCGATTACCAATGAGCGATGGGCCTTTAGAGTTTCTAAGTAACTTGGATCAGGGGACTTTTACATCGATCCCTGTGATATCCATTTATACTTGAAGGTAAAGCTTTTATCAGAAGATGGAAGCGATTTACCTGCATCCGATGATCATGTCGTTTACACTGAGAGTACTTCATTATACAGCCTCAGCCAGCTGAAATATTCCTAAATGAAAACGCCTGTTAATTCCGCTACACATAGCTTTAATATCCATACTAAATGTTATATTCAACAATCTTTTAAAAACTTTAGTGGAAGATGCGAAGCAATTCCCACTTGCCAATCCTGTGGGTTCTTACAGAGCTTAAGAATGTAGATAAGCATATTGACAAAGGCAGCGAACTCTCCCAAAGTAACACATACGAATTTTTACGGACGCGCTAATGGTTACTAACTTAATCAGGGAGATCTTTCTGCTCCCAGGGGTGGGAGCTTTAGCTGAAATTGACTAGGGCTGCTCCTCAGTTTGCATTGAAGTAAAACACTAAAACCCGGTGCTAACCGAGTACTCCCACCTTCCCAATTTTTCAATTGTTGGAAGACCTAATATTTATTACGCAAAGTGAAACTCACGGCTAACCAGACCATCTTGAAATTGAAAATTCACTTCTAACGTCCAAACCGGCCAAGTATCGCCTTGATACGAGTGGAACAAGATTTTTAACTTTACTCTGGTCTTTTTCAATATGATAGCATCCCTAAACATGTTAATGCGACTCTTGCCTTTGAAAAGTTTGTAGTAGGTATGCTTGAACATACAGCTGTAGCAGTAGGTAAAAGCCTACCTTTAAATTCCAGTATTTCAATTTAAAACGGATCAGTCTTCAAATCGACGGGCATTCACACGGCCAGGGATTTACGAAACTCTTAATAGCAACATTGCCGTTTGGATGGGATCCACCACAGGCTCTTCGGCGGCCATTCTAAACGATCCTATAGCTACAAACTGCTGTGCAGTGTAGTGATACAAGGAACGGGGATTACACGAGACTACAAGATCCACGTTGACATTCTAAAAAATTTATACGCCTATGAGCTAACAGCCGATCTTTCATCGTCTGCATCTACTCATTTAAGGGCTGTAACGAGTGGTTCATTAGGGTTGAATTTAAATTTTGCATCGAGCTTACAGGTTCCTGTTTCAGTTTTGGTCTATATGGAATACCAGAGTCTCATTGAACTAGACAGGGTTAGAAACGTGCTCCTAAGCGGATAACCATGGACGAGGCCGAACTTGGAGTATTACTGGCGTCAGTAAAGGGTTTCAAGCGTACCTATGCCAGTAATGAATTAGAAGATGTAAAAATAAGAGTAAACGGAGGGCTGATATTTAATACCTCTCCTAGATGGGAAACTACTCAGGGCCACTGGGTTGTACTATACAAACTTGATGAATATTGTGTGATTCTAGTTGATTCACTGCATCAATCTACGTTATATTCAGCTCTTTATATAAAGCAATTTCTAAGAAACAATAATTCAAGCTACATGAAAACCTTAACGTTTCCGATACAACCATACTCGTCGCAGCTATGTGGCCTCTATGCCGTTTACTTTTTACATGGATTACTTAAAAAGCGACCTCTTGAAGAGCTCGTTAATGTCTTCTCAGCTAGAAATCCCATACTCAACGATTTTATTATTGTTCAGGAAATTCTAAAAATGCTATAATTTTACTCAATAAAAGAATATTTTTATAATAGCGTTTCACTGTATGATTCCTCTTCATATTTCCTCTATTTTAAAAAGAAAACTATAGCGTATAATAATATTCTCGGTAATGTAATATATATATATATATATAATATAAATATTTTTTAATATATATATATATATAATAATATATATATATATATATATATATATATATATATATTATAAAAAAAATATATATATATATATATATTAGAATTTAAGAAACCATTGTTCCTCATTTGAAATACATATGTAGGCTTTAAAGTGTACTAGTTAACCTTTACGGTCGTTCCATCATCGATGCTTACCTATTAGGCCTAAAATACACACCCTCAGGGAAATTAACGTATAAAAGTCCCCCCCTGATGTTGGGGGTATTTAGACGGCAATGTTTCAAGGGGATCGTCCATAGTGGATGTGGATTACATTACTCTCTAAAGTAATAATAATGTTTTATATATATATATATATATTATATATATATAATAAATATTTTATATTATATATATATTATATATATATATATATTATATATATATATAATATATGCCTCCGATATTTATATATAAATAATTTATTTAATTCCGTTTTCATATATATACATTTCTGTTTCAGTGTTTTACGTTCGTGTGGATAAGAATTGTAGAATAAGCCGCTAATATGTCCTGCAAATAATCAAAGGCGTGGTTTAAAACGTACTTTCAGTGAGATGGTGAGTTGTATCAGAAACCGTACTCGGTAGAGTAGCAGAAGAGGTAGAACTTGTAGTAAGCTGTGGAGGACTATGAAAATGCAATCGAAGCTGAATGATGATCGAAGACAAAATACAGTCCGCGGCCGTGCAAGGGTGAGTGATCGTTAAATAAATTATATATATAATATATATATATATATATATATATATATATATAAAAATTTATATTATATATATATTATATATATTATATAATCATATATATATATATAATATTATATAATAAATATATATTATATATAATATATATATATATATTCATCTTTATTTTGCAGCGTAAGGTGCTTAGGCAGACCGAGAACGAATTACCCGAACCTGTACCAGTGAACACTGATGGAGGTGATCTTGATATATCTACGGATAATGATGAGGAATGTGTGCGAGCTCTACTTGAAGCGGAGAGAAAGATGGACTTATTTCTTAATTCCCAACCCTTTGATAATAGGATTCGACCTAGAGTAAGTTTCTATATTATTTCTTAAGCGTTATTATATTCATAGACGTTATTACCATAGATATTCTTATATATATATATAATTATATCATATATATATATATATATATATATTATTATATATATATATATATAATATATATATTATATATAATATATATATATTATATATATATATATTTATATATAATATATATATATATATAAATATATAAATTTATACTTATAATGCTATTTCATTACAGTTTGCTAATATTGAAACTGCCAGTGCTCAATGCAACAGTGAAGTCCGACATAGAGGGAATACAATTAGTCCTGTTAAGAGAAGACTGATATCCAAACTTGAACGACGTAATCTTCGTCGCATTAACGAGGAACGAATCAGGGCAGAAGCATCAGCTAGTGCTACGGAAGAAACGGTATCTGGACCGGTCATTGCTCAACCTGATGATGGATGTATTTCTACAAACCTTGCTGTTGATGCGGAAAATCGAAGAATGGTATGTACATTTCAATACATGATTTTCATATATATCTGATCTATAACAATCTATATTTAGTTTTTACATACATGTTTTTTCCCTCGATAGATTACACGTAGGAAGCCAAACAGTCCTAATAAGAAGAAGTTGATCTCCAAACTTGAACGCCGTAAACTTCGCCGTATCGTAGAAGCCCGAAACCTTCCCGAATCAACAGGACGTGATACAGTAGATGGTAACGCCAATCCAGGTAGCATCTCCAGTGACGCCTCAGGTCCTTCTACGCCTCTCAACGCTGAGACGGAAAACCGAGGAAAGGTAAGCATATTTCAAATTCTGGAATACGTATATATTACCCTTATAACAATCTACATTTAGCTTACACGTTCTTTTTCACCTTTCAACAGAAATCATCTGAAGCCCCTCACCATAAACAGCCAGACGTAAACACTGATGAAACCCGTGAAGCTCCAAATACAAACGAAGATGCCCCTACCCCCTTATCTGAAACGAATATCCCAACTTCGGAATCTTCGGTAAGTTACAATCTAATTATTCTATATATTACTGAAAAATATTACTGAAAAATATTACTGAAAATATTGCTACATGATAGTAGATACTCCAATGTTTATGAATTTGCATTCTTTTCCAGAAAAAGCATAAACGCAATCAGAAAGGTCATGCAGGACGTATCGTAGATGACGGGGCTGTTGCAGGCCCTTCGAGAGATCGCTTAGCGGTATTTCATGACGATGGGGAGGAGGTTGATGAACCGCCTGCACCTTTTTCAACTGAATTACTGAAAGTTACACATGAAGGATCTACACGTAATTCTGGAATTATAGATACGCACAGATTCAGAGTGCGAATCGATACCCCAAGGATCTTTAATGGAAACCGCGATATTAACGACGTACTCGTAAGTGTCATTTCAGCGTAATAGAACAGATAAGAGGTATAATGGTACATCAGGAATATACCATAAGAGCAGGGTTCTTATTCACGGATCAGAATGGAGGGCAGTACCATGTGAGAATACCTCACGAAATGATGTCCCGAGCCAATTTAGCTAGATATTTAGCTGACAGGTTTCTAGGCTTCTTCCAGTCGGGAGATCAAGCCATGCTGGAGGAATTCATTGTAGATGTTCAGGTGTGTCACAATCCTGCAGGTAATGGGCCAATTGACCCTTCTTCTGTAAACTTTAGACATCCCTACGTTAATAAAGTACACATGAGTATAAATAACGACAATAGGGAAATAACAAGCAAAGTGGGATGTGGTTTCCGAGCCATAGCGGCTTGCTATAAGCTTCACACTCATGTCCCTAAAAAAACAGATCAACCTAAGCCTAAAATAAGTAAATTTTACCCTAGTGATCTAGATACAATAGGTAGAGAGATTGCAAATCGTTGCGGTTTGACTTATGAAGTAGCACTAAAACCTGAGGACTTTGCAGTAATAGAAAAAGTATTAGGCTGTAGGATATTTGTTTTTGCTAACGACAAGAACTTCAAACTCGAGGTAATGTTTAAACCTCACGAAGAGAATAGGGAGCTGCCTCTTTTTGTAATAGGATTTGATGAAGCAGAAACACATTATTATTATCCTTTTCCTGGAGATTCCATCAAGATAGCTCTAGCCAGTGTAGATCCTAAGGATATCAAGGGTCCTGTTTTTTGTCATCAATGTTATAGCTTCACTGACCATTTAGTTAAACATTTACAAAACGAGTGCACTGAATACAGATGTGGTCAGTGTTTAACTTATAAATGTAAAGGAAAACCAGGCGATACATCTACCCTTTTACATTGTGATGATTGCAATCGTGATTTCTATAATCCGGACTGTCTTGAATTGCATAAACGTATCACATGCAAATACCTTAAAGTATGCGAATTATGCGATACAGAGATACTGGCTGATAAGGGAGGCGATCACCGACACGACTGCATGCATATGCAATGTGGGGTATGCGGTGAGAAGTAAGGCATAGAAGGCGACAGACATCAATGTTTCATGAAAAAAGTCAAGGTTCCATCAGATAAGGCTTTCGCTAAGCGCAAACCTTCTTTTACGTTCTATTATGACATAGAAACCTATAATCATAATAGTCGTGAAGAGGAAGGAGGGGGCATAAAAACTGATATGATTCCGTATATTCTAGCGAGTATGCTAGTATAATGACTGCGGGGAGAAGGAAATAGACAATTCATCACCATGTGAGACTTGCGGTACAGCCAGAACTGAAATATTCAAACTGAATTTAGACGCTGCAGACGCGTATGAGAAGTGTCCAGTCGATCTGTTTCTCAACTATATATTCAGATTCGCTGAAAAACATAAGAAAGCGAATAT
Source organism: Trachelipus rathkii (assembly GCA_015478945.1). Classification (NCBI taxonomy): domain Eukaryota; kingdom Metazoa; phylum Arthropoda; class Malacostraca; order Isopoda; family Trachelipodidae; genus Trachelipus; species Trachelipus rathkii. The sequence continues at coordinate 36,541 of JABUQX010021500.1, forward strand.
ATTAGTTGCTGCACATAATGGCGGGAAGTTTGACAATCAGTTTGTTTACAGCAAACTGCTTGCCAGACCCACCGTACATGCCATATCTTCCAATCCTGTGAAGCGCGGAACCAAAATTATAACTATGACCGCTAATCACAATATTCAGTTTAAGGACACGTTAATGTTTATGCCCTGTGCACTGAAAAAACTCCCTAAGTGCATGGGCATTACAGGGGAGGTTTCTAAAGGATTCTTCCCTTACCGTTTTCTTACCCTTGAGAATATAAATTACAAGGGGCAAATTCCTGATAAGACAACCTTTGAGACACATCGTATGTCCGACAGTGAAAAGGAAGATTTTGATCGTTGGTATAGTACATTTAACGATAAGGAGTACGACATCATGAAGGAGTGTATTTCTTATTGTGTTCAAGATGTTAATATTCTTCGTCAATCCTTCGAGAAATTCAGGGGAATTTTCCTTAGGGACCATAAAGTTGACTGTCTGCTTGATTGTTCTACCATCGCTGCATTATCTTTCCTGATTTATAAAATGCATTTCATGCCTGAAAATACATTGGCGCATATAGGACGTACTGATGATTCCAACTACTCGTATGACGGTGTGAAATGGCTTACGTTCATGGAGATGTATAAGGGTCGGCGAATCGAACATGCGAGGAATGGCGGCGAACGTAAGTTTAAAATCAAAAATAGGTATCTAAAGCCTGATGGATACGTTGAAATTCCAACTGAAGACTACGTTCCCTTTGACATTAATGATTTCTTAACTACACGGCAACTCAACGTCAATGAACAAACGTTAGAGATGAACACCAAGCGTCCGCCACCTCCAACTGGTACATCCATGAAGAAGATTGTCTTACTCTTTCACGGATGTGTTTGGCTTGGCCATCAATCATGCAAGAAAGGATTAGAAAGTCTTTGGGGAGTATCAAGTCTTGATAGGTACAGTAAGACCATGAGACAGGAAGCGGATTATAAGGCTCAAGGATATGAAGTTATTAGAATATGGGAATGTGAATGGACGAAAATGAAACAAGAGTGTGAGGTCACTATTGTAAACAACATCGACGAAACACGAACGGAGAAGCTACGAAAATACGTCCAATCAATCGGGAATGAACTTGCAAATGAGAAACTAGAGGTAGGTAAAGCCTTGTACGGGGGACGTACAGAACCCTTTGTCTATTACTATCCACCCACGGAAGGCGTTCAATTGAAGTACCTAGACTTCACATCATTGTACCCTTATGTACAGAAAACAAAACCCTTTCCAGCAGGTATGCCTACGAAACTCGTAGGTAAGGACCTTCCTTCCATAGATAAGTTCGTCCAAGAAATGAACACAACTTATTTCGGTCTCTCCTATGTTTCGGTATTACCGCCTAAGAAACTGTACACTCCTGTTCTACCAGCCCGTTATGACAACCGGCTAATATTTTCGCTTTGTAGAACATGCAGCGAATCAGGATATGAAGGTAAATGTAGACATACGGACAACCAACGTATGTTAAAAGGAGTATACTGCAGTCCGGAGTTGGAATTGGCTGAGAAGAAAGGATATAAGATCAAAAAGATCCATGAAATATGGAAATTTACACCTTCAAATGACATCTTCGGAGAGTACGTTAAAACATTCTTGAAATGGAAGACTGAGGCCTCTGGTTTACCCGATGGTATAACCGATAAAGTCTGCGAAGAATTCCTTCAATTTCTAAGATTTCAAGGACATTGAGGGCGTAACACTTGATCCAGACAATATTAAAAGTAATCCTGGGATATATAGCCAAACTACTCCTCAATTCATTATGGGGAAAACTAGCTCAACGTATTCCAAAGAATGAAGACATCGTATGCATGAGCGAGTTACGCTCAGGTCTGGGAATTAATGAAGAGAGCTGATCTTAAGGTTAGAAATATCATTGTAGCGGGTGATAAACATATAGTTGAAGTTACACATACTGGCTTCACTAATAAAACAGCAAAGGCCACGAATGTAGCTGTTGCATCCTTTACCACAGCTTATGCTAGGGTAGAATTATATAAACTCCTCGATTCTCTAGGTCAACGTGTACTTTACTGTGATACCGATAGTTGCGTTTTCACAGCTCGTGAAGGCCAATATATCCCAGACACTGGAAAATTCTTAAGAAACCTGACGGATGAGATAGGCAAGGAGATATAGCTGATAGTTTCGTATGCACTGGACCTAAATCCTACGCTATTCGAATAAAGAAGAATGACTCGAGTTTTGCTTACATCTTAAAAGCAAAAGGCCTAACGTTGAACAAGGATACAGAACACATAATTAATTTCCAAGGTATGGCAAAGATTAACTTCGATAAGATGATTAAGGATGTTGAGAAGACCAAGAACTCGTGATTGGATGGTCTTAAACGACAATAATCACTTCTACAATATGATCAAGGATACAGACGTAACAGCACGTAACAGCTTTAGCCGTTACGCAAATGATGAGTGAAGATGGCGAATCTTCACTTCACAAAGATATCCACAATCTAGATGATTCCGATCAGCCTCATGTAAATAATGATAATCATTACCGCGAAGTTAAGGTTCCTGATATGAAAATGCGAGCTAATAAGTTAGGTAATGTCAATTTAATAAACGGAATTAAAAGGTTTCGACATACGTCGAATAAGAGGAATCTTGTTCTCGGTAGTGCCCGTACTGTAACACAGGGATTTGATGGAGAGTTAATTTCAATGTAATGTACAATTTTGATATATGTATATATTGCTAAAATAAAATATTTATTTGTATTACTCTTTCATTACCCTTTTTATTCATTTATTTATTTGTTTCCATTTATTGATTCCATTTATTTATTACATCTATTTTTATACGTAACATGACTGTAAAGTCATAGAATGTGTAGTATATAAGATGCATAAAGATAAAAAACTGTGGGTGACCTCACAGCGCAGTGCATTAAGCGCATGTACTTCAGGTATTAAGGTATGATGAAGGTATGAAACCTTGACAAGCAGAGGTTCACGTCACCATTAGGGATGTGTAGACCACTGCTAATTAGTACCTGAAGGATCCGGAAACCCGGGTTACTCCGGAAGGCAAACGCTCACATACACGTTCGGGCTGTGAAGATACCTTTTATTTGACGGTAACGCTGCGGGCGGGGAGGTAACGCGGATGGAGGTAACGCGGCGGGCGGATTCGAACCAGAGGTTCAGGCGGGGACGGGAACGTGGCGGGCGGATTCGAACCAGAGGTTCAGGCGGGCGGGATTGCACGAGGCGGGGATAAGATGGTAAAATTTCAGCCCTTGATACGGTATCAAAGCCGAATATCAAGGACAAGACCGAAATATCAAGGCCAAAACATCAAAAAAAGGGGCTACGGCCCCTAAAGGGGGTCAAATAGGCGGGAGACACGTAACCGACGGTTGCTTACGCAACCGTCTGGCTTGCCCCTT
>JABUQX010021500.1:47500-50560 GCA_015478945.1 Trachelipus rathkii
CTACTGCTCCCCTAAAATGGGACAAATTCCCATCTTCTTTTTTGACTATCTTACTAACTTCTATGAGACTGTTACTTCTCCCATCCAAATGCTGAAGGTCGCTTTAATGTGGTACAGTTAAACGTCACCAACTGTTTACTTGGAACTCAAACACTGATGCAAGTGGGGAGGAGGCCAAAACATTCAGCCTTCTCAACCATCTAGAACAGTTAATTAAGGAACCTCACATATTCAAGATCGTCCTAACCAATTCTTGAACACGCTTGACAATGTTTCAGCAACTACTCCTTCTCGCTATAAATACAGCCATTTCTCCTCCTAATTGGTGACTCTGACCACAATCTTATAGCTCTTAACTATAATACTTTTTCTCCAGCAGCTCCTCCATGCCCTAAACGTAATTTCTGGCACTTTAATCGGGCTAATTGGGGGCATTGCGTTGTTTTTTGGCAAACTACTCTTGGAATGAATCCTGCTTTGACTCTGGGGATGCTTCGGTCGCCGCTGAAAAGGTAGGGGGCGTAATCACTGATGGGATGAGCAGGTTCATTCATCTTCAACTAAATCTTTTTCTCCCAAAATCCATGGTTCGCAATGGAGCTTGTTCTCGCGCCATTCAGGAGAGAGACATTGCGAATCGGGCATGGAAAAACTCTCGTTCTCCTATCACTCTTACTAATTTTCATTCTGCTCGGAATCGTTGCAGGAATATTATTCGTCAGGCTAAGCGCACTTTTACTAAAAGAAAGTGCGACAACCTGCTTGGTTCTCCTACTGATAAAAATTTCTGGCCCCTTGCCAAAAACATCTCTAACAACTTTTGTAAATCTGCCTTTCCTCCCCTTATTCGCTCTGACGGTTCTGTTGCTAACTCTCCTTCTGGATTAAGGCCAATCTCTTCGGCCCGTCCTTTTTTCATCTAATTCTACCCTGGACGATTCTGGCATCCTCCTCCTACTCTTCTCACTCTTCAGGTTTCCCTGGGGGGTCTTTACCTGTAATACACTGATCGTGTGCATGGGATCCTGAGTCTATGAACGTCAGGAAGGCTAGTGGCCGGATGGCAATTCCTCCCCGGGGTTTTGGAGAGCCGGAGCCTGACGCTGTCCTCTGTTCACTCTACTCCCCTCCTTTATGTCTTAAATACTAATACTTTCTCAATGCTGGAAGCGCACCATATTGTCCAACCGATCCCCGAAAAAAAGGTAGCCGCTCTGATCCTTCTAAATATCGCCCCTATAGCTTTCACCTGTATTCTATCTAAAATATTTGAAACTCTCTTAACTCTCATTTCCTGGATATCTGGAATCTCATTCCTTCTTTCAGATCACCAGTATGGCTTTCGTCGATCGAGGTCAACTGGTGACATACTAATCCTAAATCTAACTGATTTATGGTCCTCTGCCCTTAGGGATCATGGGGAGTCCTTGCGTGGTGGCGCTTGACATATCCAAAGGCCTTTGACCGGGTTTGGCACGCGTCACTGCTCTCTAAAGCTCCCTTCCTTTGGTTTCCTCCTTTCTTTCTTACTCTTGTCTAGTTTTTCTCTCCGATCGCTCTATCTCCATATCAGCATTTGTTGATGGAGCGTCCTCTTCCTCCTTTTCTGTTAACTGTGGTGTTCAGCAAGGTTCTGTTCTATCTCCACTTTATTCCTACTTTTCATCAACGATCTCCTCAGCCTGTACCTCCAACTCTGTTCACTCTTATGCCGATACTCGACCCTTCCTTCTTCAACTCATTTCAAAATCTGCTCCCTTTTGCTTCTAAGATGTTGGCCTCTAGTCTTCAGCTTCCCGATTCTATTCTTGCCGATCTGGATGGGGTTTCCCGGTGGGTCACCGCAACGCTTGTAAAATTCAACTCTTTAAAAACCACTCTTTACATCTCCTCTCAAAAACACCTCCGACCTTTCTATTTCTTTTGACGGCTCTAACGTCTCTCCCGTGTGAATAACATAACATTCTTGGTCTTAAATAAACAGCAAATTATCTGGAAACCTGCATATTTTCTATGTTGCCTAAGGTGGCCCTCAAGAAGCTGGGATTCTGTTCAGGTTGCGGAATTTTTTTCCTCTGCACAGCCTACTCCAGTTATATAAGGCCTTATTCGCCCTTGTATGGAGTACTGTCTCACATTGGGGGGCTCCGGCTCCACGCTTCTATTGGATAGGGTTGAGTCTAAAGCTAAGAAGCTAATAAACTGTCCCGCTACTTTGCAAACTCTCTGACCCTTATCTCTGCGACCGTAACGTTGGCCGCTCTATCCTTTTCTATAGGTCTACGGCGGCGATCTAGGGGAGTTGACCTCTCGGCATTCCTACACCCTTGCGCCGCCCGTTGCACAAGGGGTGCCTTGCTCTCTGCACGAATTCTGCGTGAGTATTGCGAACCCCAGACTTTGTTCGTTGTGGTGGCTCTTTCTTTCCAGCTACTTCTGCTCTGTGGAACTCTTTGCCTTCTTCTGTTTTTCCCAACTGTATTTAATCTTCCCTTCTTTAAAGCCCACGTCTGCGCTCACCTGAGAACTTTGCGTTTAGACTGGGGATTGGGTGGGGTTTTTTTAATGTTTATTTTCCGCCCCCTCCTTGAGAAGGGCCCCAGCCCGTGAGTGGTGGTGATCTGTAAAAAATATATATATACTATATATATTATATATATATATAACTATATATATATATATATATATATATATATATATACATATATTATATATATACTATATTATATTATAGTAATATATATATATTATATAATATATATATATATATATATATATATATATATTATATATATATATATATATATATATATATTTAATATATTATATATATATAATGGATCGGTCAATATATATATATATATATATAATATATATATTATATAATATATATATATATATATATATATATATATATATATATATATATATATATATTATATATATTATATATATATATATATATATATAATATATATATATATATAAAATATATATATATATATATATATATATAATATATATATATATATAATATATTATTATATATATATATATAAT
>JABUQX010021501.1:0-5000 GCA_015478945.1 Trachelipus rathkii
ATATATAATATATAATAGTTTATATCATAACTATATATATATATATATATATAATGTATATATATATATATAATATAAAATATATATAGTAATATATATATATAATATATAATAAATATATATATTGTATATAATATATATATATAGTATATATATTATATATTCGTATTATATATAATTATATATATATAATATATAAATATATATATATATATATATAGTATATATTTATATTGAGTCAAAGTGTACAGGACCCACCACGGCTCACAGAGAAACGGCCATACTGGACTGAAAATGGGAGGTGCCCTATCATATATATATTATAACGTTTCAAGTGTCACAAAAAAAGAGGGATTTGGATGGTGAAATGAACTATTCAAGCTCATCAAAAGATAAATAGAACTAACATAAAATTATACAGATCGACCTCGCAACGTACCCGTTTCCGGCCGCCAGCTCTTTATATAAATAAGTCTTCAAGATACAATAACAAATCAAAATATAAAGGTAATATCACTTGAGATACAAGAAAATAGAGTTACTGCTAAGTGGAAAAATTCAGACAAGATATGGGATAATCTTTCAGAAGGTGTTATGGACCGTAAAGTAGGAAAATAACTGACGGCGGGATAGGGTCCAGATGGGAACACCTCAATGAGATATTAATGAAAAGCTGAAAAAATTGCATATGAGAAGAAGGGTCCCCATGACATATAGTGACTGAGTGATATTGTGGCCAATACGGAGGCGTGCGAGTATCACCTCGTGTAAGCATTTTTCGTCTGTGGAGGAAGCCACTCACCAAATATCGCTTTGTTTCTGAGTTTCGATCCTGCTGATCACTCGTCCAGCACTTCTTGCCACAAATCGAAAGCCTTTTCGGAGAGCAGGATAGTAATCAGTTGATGGAAGGCAGCCTTGTCGAATGGCGTCCGGGAGGTACTTGAACAACTCCGAGAAGAGGAGGTGGCCATTTTGGCCTCTCAGTCAGCGATTTCATTGGCAGTTACCCCTACATGAGAGGGGTCCAACATAAAATAAATTTGTTTCTTAAGGGAATGGAGCAGCCGAAGAAATTGTTGTACAGCGGATACCATTGTATTTTTAGAATAAGGGTTTTTAAGCGCTTGTAACGCGCTGAGCGAATCTGAATAAATTACATAGGAGTGATCTTGGTTAAGGATTAAAATTCGAGAAAGGGTAATCATTATAGCCATTAATTCTGCCGTATAAATTGAAGCATGAGAGGGGAGGGGTATGGGAGAGGTTGCGGTCAGGAAAGACGGCAGATGCGCCCACACTGTCCCGCCTGTTTTAGAGCGTCAGTAAACCTCGAGTAAATTCATCATGAACTGCGGAATGATGCACAGGAATTATGCTTTTAACAAGGAGCCAGAGCTAGATTTTGGAAAGAAAGGTCAGGAGCCACAAATGGTGGGAGCCGGAGAATAGCCCAAGGTGTGTGCCCTTCGTCGTAAGAGAAAGGCAGCACATTGTTTGCAAAGGGTACGTTAAAGAAATTTTAGGATGTTAATGATTATAATGTGTAGCCTTTGCCCCCTGAACAGCTGTTTGCTAAATGGCCAGGAATTGGGATTCTGAGGTATCTACTCCTGCAGAATCGGTGTCAGAGCCGACGGTATTGGGGTTTGAAAACGAAGATAACTTGTGCACATGATGTATTCTCCTTCAAGAGAGAGTGGCATGCACATTGGCTTCAACTTCAAGGCTCACCTGGGGGGACGAATCGAAGGCTCCAATCGAGATTCGGATGCGGCATCATTTTGGATGGATCTAATAGGTGTAGTAGTGTTGTGGAGGTCTGGCCGTATACTGCACATCCATAGTCCAGTTTCGATCGGATTAGGGCGATGTAGAGGCGTAAAAGGGACTTGCGATCAGCACCCCAAGATTTTGAGGCGAGATGACGTAACAGGTCAAGCGAGCGATGACAAGTTGTTTTCAGGAGTTTGATATGTGGGGCATATGTTAAGTGTTCATCTAGAATGAGTCCTAGAAATTTGACCTGTGAAGTAACAGGAATAGGCCAACCGTATAAGGTTAGGTTTGCTGAAGAAGGTGGCAGTCTTCGATTCCTTTTTTTTAAAAAGCACTGGCTGAGGTTTTGGTGGGAGAAAAATGGGAAGCCATGGGAGTTACCCCATTGTGAAATATTCTCATAGCTAGTTAAAGTTGCCGTTCGAGAAAAAGCAGCCTGGCACCGGCTATATAATAACGCAAGTCATCGATTAATAGAGAGAAAAATTGACAGTCGCTGGGATAGAGGTAACGTATCATTAAATCCGAGAGCAAATAGTAGTACACTAGAAGACTACCCTGCGGAACGCCTTCATCCAAAGTAAAGTGGCGTGACAGAGAAGAGCACCGAACGCTGATAGATCTATTTGAGCAAGAAGGCAGTTGATGAAAAGAAGGGAGTTGTCCGCGGAACCGAGCCGATGGAGTTTAAAGTGAGAATCCCAAGTTGCGTTTGGTGTCGTAAGCTTTTTCTCAAAGGTCCAAAAGATTCAAGAACCATCCCACCAGTTGACAAAGGCTTCCAGGATGTCATGGTCTAGTTTTTACCAAAGGGGTCCTGCAGTTTGAAACGATTTTGCGGAAAACCAAAACTGGAAAGTTTGAGAAAAGCTTGGCTCCTACTCCCGAGCCCTCCATATGAAGGATCTTCATTACGAAATCATATCTGGACCAAGAGCACCGTCTTTGCTATTCGCCAATGCAGTTTTGATACTCTGCAAGTGTGAAAAAACGACGTTTGTAGGTATGATCTTCCCCCTTCGCTGTTGAAAAGTCTGGCAGTGCTGTGTCATTCTCTTTTTTTTTTAAAAGGTTTCATGTAGTGGAAAGAACTCATGTTGGCTGGCAAAGGCTATAACCTAACGCATAGCTACAGCAGCAGGACGCGGAGATCGTGTCGGTTATAACAGGCCCATAAAGGAGGACTGTGGGTGAGGAGTTGTTGGAAGGCGACGAGGACTATTTCCTGTGTAATTTCCAACCAAGCGAGGGGAGTTGTGAAGTTAAAAAGTCCATTGTAAAGTTCGAAAAAATTGTTTGCGCGTTTGGCGATTAATTCGCCGAAATCTCGCTGCGGGCTGTTTTAAAAATAATCATGTTTGGGTGGTAACGGGTCCTTTTTACTTGCCTATAGCAGTTTCCTTTTTCTCTCGGTTGGCATGTGCGCACTCTTGGGACCACCGCCAAGGGGTTGCCAACCGCCTGCCTGATGAAGATTGCGGAATGCAAGCTTCCACTGTCGAGATGACGACTTGCTGGAAGAAGCGAAAGGCATCATCAACAGTCGGAAATCAGTTATTGAAGGGAGAAAGAGTGATAGCTGTGGCCTGATAAAAAGGAGCCCACTCCGCTCGATCTACGCCAGCTAAAGGGTTTAGTTTCATTGGGCTTGGTACAAGCTCATTTAAAGCCATTGGGTAATGATCACTGCCGAATAATAAATCAAAGGGGACCTAGGTAAAGCGATCCAATAAAGGAATGGAACAAGAGCAAGAGGAAATATCGATACAAAAGAAGTGTGTGTATCTAAACGTTCATATGTACGGGAGTCCTGTGGTTAAGGCCATCCCAGGAAAAGGGGGTATAGGAGATCTATAGGATCTTGGACCTTGGACGAGGTACAGAGTCGCCCATAATGGGTGGCGGAGTTTGAAGTTCTCCCTAGTATAACGACCGAGTAGGGACTGTTAAAAAGATCAGCTAAGTAGATCTTAGTAAATTCACTACTCGGAGCCAAGTAGGTTGAGCAGATAGTAAGGTCGGTGGACGAGTGCAATTCGTGCCTGCTACGCATGAAGTTTAGTTTTGGGAGGGATGGGGATTAGGGGACAGATTTTTGTGAATGAGTATTTCTTGCACCCCTCCCCATAATCATTGTCAACCTCTTTCTATAGAAGGTTAGCGGTGATTTATATTCCGACGGTTGAAGAATAAGCGGTGAAATAGTCGAATTCCTGTAAAATATGCATTTTGGTGGTACATATATTTATTAGTTGAACAATTCTTCGAAATTAGAATAGTAGCCACGACAATTCATTGAAGGAAGGGCCATGCTATGTTGTTATAAATGTTATGTATGATGGTCTTTTGAGACAATTGTCTCTATGTGACTAGGGGTAGTATTGGAGTAGATTCAAATGAACGAGGAAAGGCGCAGACGTGGATCTCGACGGGAGAAAGGCAACAAATCCCCTGGTGGTAAAGATAAGTCATACAACGTTTAGATTTGGGTTGTCGACTGCTTTTTGGGCAAGGTGTTTTTCAGTAAGTATTTGGTAGGGGGGCCTCGCCATGAATACGGGATAAGTTGAGTTCAACCGAATCCATATTATTGTATGGGTTTGGTTGGTCGTTGGAAGAGCAACCAAAATGCTGATGTTTATTAATGGGAGCAGTATCAGTATCTGCCAAACAAGCAGATTCAGAAATGTGTGAGGGATATGAAATTGTCTCTATGGAAATGGGGGAGGAAGGTGTCACCGGAAGGGTGTCATCTTTATGAGAATGTGTTGGGGTTACTAAATTGGGTTCCAATATAGGATTTGTTGGATTGACAAGGTCCGATATTGGAGATTTTGCCAGTAATTCATCTTGCGATTGATTTTGGGAGATTGGACAGTTTGATTGGAGAGTGGGGACCTCTGGGTCATTCTTCATGCCTCCAACAGACCCAAAACGCTTAGAGCGTTTGCGACGTTTTCGTTGGACAGTTTTCCATTCACTTTTCTCGGAAGTACAGGAAGCATTAGAAAGAGAATGGGTCATCACATCAAGCTCCATTTGGGAGCTATTATCCAGTTCATCTTCTAGGGTATAGAATTCCTTAGAGAGTGCTGATATAGGAAATTCGGGAGAAGAGTTATAGGAAGATTTAGAAGAGCTAGAATTATCTTGCAGACTATTAGAAGGTTGATTGGTGGGTTGTTCAATAGCTGTGATTGTTTGAGTACAATCTGTTGAAG
>JABUQX010021501.1:10000-24983 GCA_015478945.1 Trachelipus rathkii
AGAATAAGAATAAGAATAAGAATAAGAATAAGAATAAGAATAAGAATAAGAATAATAATAATAATAATAATAATAATAATAATATAATAATAATAATAATATAATAATAATAATAATAATAATAATAACAATGGAAAATTCAATTCACGAAAAGAAATAAAAGGGGAAATACAACAAAAATATAGTAAAGAGATAGAAAAACTGAAAAAATAAATACAGAAAAAAAGAAGAAGAGAAAAAAAACAGAAAAAAAATTAGATACAGGAAGGAGATATGATAAAATTAAATATTCTAATAAAAAAGAAACAGATTTAGAGAGGAACGAATATACGAACGAAGGGAAGAAAACGAACATATGAAGAGGCAACATCGAAACATTGTTATAGAAAACATACATACATACATACATACATACATACATACATACATACATACATACATACATACATACATACATACATACATACATACATACATACATACATACATTAATACATACATATTTATTTATTTAAAGAAGAGAAAATGAATTGGAAATTAAATACCGAAAGACAGAAATGTGCAAACAAGTGTTTTGTTTAGTCTACTTATTGCCATCACGAACCATTATTTCCTTATACGGAGGTTCACTTTCCACCATCAGGGAGAATTGAGTTGTGTGTTTTAGGGGAAATTGAGTTGTATGTTTTAGGGGAAATTGAGTTGTATGTTTTAGGGGAAATTGAGTTGTATGTTTTAGGGGAAATTGAGTTGTATGTTTTAGGGGAAATTGAGTTGTATGTTTTAGGGGAAATTGAGTTGTATGTTTTAGGGGAAATTGAGTTGTATGTTTTAGGGGAAATTGAGTTGTATGTTTTAGGGGAAATTGAGTTGTATGTTTTAGGGGAAATTGAGTTGTATGTTTTAGGGGAAATTGAGTTGTATGTTTTAGGGGAAATTGAGTTGTAAGTTTCAGGTGAAATTGAGTTGTATGTTTCATGGATAATTGAGTTGTATGTTTCAGGGGAAATTGAGTTGTATTATTCAGGGGAAATTATTGAGTTGTATGTTTCATGGGAAATTGAGTTGTATGTTTCAGGTGAAATTGAGTTGTATTTTTCAGGAGAAATTGAGTTGTGCGCATCATGGGAAATTGAGTTGTATTTTTCAGACGAAACAGAGTCGTACGTTTCAAGGGAAATTGAGTGTTATGTTTCCGGAGAAATTGAGTTATATGTTTTAGGGGAAATTGAGTTGCATGTTTCAGGAGAAATTTAGATGTATGTTTCATAAGAAGTTGAGTTTTACGTTTCAGGGGAAATTGAGTTGTATGTTTTAAGAAAAATTGAGTTGTACATTTCAGGAGAAATTATGTTGCATTTATCATTCAGGAGAAATTGAGTTGTGTGTTTCAGAAGAAATTTGGTTGTGCGTTTCAGGGAAAATTTAGTTTTATTTTTCAGTAGAAATTGAGTTGTAAGTTTCAGGGGAAATTGAGTTGTATGTTTCAAAAGAAATTGAGTTGTACGTTTCAGGGAAAATTGGGTTGTATTTTTCAGGAGAAAGTGAGTTGTGCGTTTCAAGGGAAATTGAGTTGTATGTTTCAGGGAAATTAGTTGTATGTTTCAGGAGAAATTGACTTGCATGCTTCAGGAGAAATTGAGTTATATGTTTCATGAGAAATCGAGTTGTACATTTCAGGGGAAACTGAGTTGTAAGTACCAAGAGAAATTGAGTTGTATATTTCTCCTTGATAATGTATCAGTTTGGTATTAGGCTATGCTTCAGCTCTTATCATTCAAGATGATAATTATATATTTAAAATTAAAATAATTAATATCCAGTAAAACATTACTATATAAATAGGCTCTCGTATTATCTTAATGGGTCGGCAGATTATTAATTAACAAAAAAGATTTCATGACTTTATAGCTATAACTTTACTCTAAAAATAGATAGTACCTATATATATTACTATCTGAGCTATCTGGGGAGATTACAATCCACTAATGTCTATTTATCGAGTATAAGAAAGTGTATATACGTTATCGAGTTATCAAAGATACAAAAATTAGATACCAAAATATAACAAAGTTTACGAAATTTATTTAAAAATAATTATTATGTGTTTTGTGTAGGTGTATAGAGTCTGTGTCGCTGCACTTATCTTATAGGTATGTGTCTTGTTTGGCTCAGTACTACTCGGTGTATGTGTAAGTGACGCCCAGTCCGCTATTCTCGTCTCTCTTCCATTCATCTCCTTTTCTTAGTTGTCATAGGGTCTCGTGCATTGCATACATTTGGGAGAGTTGAACTACTATTATTTTCTTATTAGCAAATGAAAAAGTCACTCACTGAAAAAAATCATAAGTAATACTAATACGAGCAAAATATATATAATCACATTATTTTTTCAATATTATATTTTAAAATTAATGTATAACAATTTATTATAAGCTAATAAGCTTCTATAAACACCGTTATGCAACGAATTTTTATTAGATGATAATTATTTGTATTATTTTATAATTTATATAGTATAGCTTAAACTCAAATTATATTTAATGCTTACATTAAATACATCTTAAAGTTCACCAGGTTATCACTGAGCGCATGTTAGGACGACAAAATCTCACAGACCTTTTACGTACGACGTCAAGAGCTTGTAATATGTTACATTTATTTAAAGGAACTTTTATTTTAATTAGTGTTCTCTAACCTAACGTTTGAATGCTTATTCGTCTTAAATTGTTATTCTAGCGTAATTCATTGTATAATAATATTAATCCTTATTTATATAATATAAAGGTGATTGATTGAGTTTTATCCGTTATTATGAAAGACTCTCGTATCCTTAATTGTGATATTTTAATATATATTTATCTATACAGGCTATCCTTGTTATAGTAATTAAGTAACTTTAATACGAGTACAACAGCTAATTTTGAGAAAATCCTCGTTTTTTGTAACCGGGCACAAACTTTTATTTCAATTTGCAATTTTTGTTTCGAGTTTTTTACTTTTTATTTATATATATAAATTACAGATATTATTCAATATATTATAATTCATTTTATATATATAGACATCTTATATAATAATATATGTTCCAATTGTACAGTAACCGTATAAGTCGTTTATCTAATTATACACATATTAACAATAAGCACACACTCTTAAAAGTACCAGTACAGCATAAAAATTTTATTACAGACAATGGATCTGTTACGTTGGTAGAATAGAGATTTTATATTCCATTTGTTTACTCTGAATTTTGGTTTACTGTGCGATGAAACTGGCAGAAGGATGTAAGGGAAGGAAAAATCATTATAATGTAATATTTCTTCTAGCTCTCATCTCTAAGTAGCGATTATTATTTATAAACGTTCATCTATTAATGAATTTATCACTTTGATATAGTAAATATTAATAAGTTTGACAATAATGATTGAAATCATATAACGCTAATCTTTAAAAACTACTTGTTATTCGTCATTTTTGTCAAGAAATAGCACTTGGCTATGAAATTAGAATAAAAATATATATTATTATTTTATCAATTATTTGTTCATCAACATTCATACGGCTTACATGTTAATGTAGTGGCCATACAAAATAGACTTTGTCATAACTAGGTGTATGGTAAATACAATATCATATACTCTATCTGTTTTAAAAGACAACTCTCCTATGCTCGCTTTATAATGTCATTAGAAAATTCTCATTGTCGTGACATCACGATAAGTGTTTATTATGGCCTCGTTGCCTTGATGAGAGAATATGTAAAAGGTATGAATCCGCCTAAGTGTGGGCGAACGTTATGATTTTTTAGTGTCTTTTGTCTTGATTGCATAATTCATACTCCACTCTCATGCTACATAAGTTGTTTCCAACCCGTTTTAAGATATCTCACGAAATTTAAATTTTTCATTCGATCCAGTCTTAGCATGTTGACATTACAATTAAATTCTTCAGCTTTCATAAAACTTCTTTCTTTTGAGTAAACCAAAACAGAATAGAGTGCACTAGTGAATCTTACCAGGTTTTTGCCGTCATTATGCTAACAAATATTTCTTCAGCCTCCTGCTCAATCAGGATATAAGAATATTTTTGTACATATATTTAGTCAGGACGAGGAGACTATTTAACTTATTATTATAATGTTATTTAAGAGAGATAATCACAATTTTTAGGGATTTTGATATACTATGGCGAGAAATATACTTTTATAGCTATGATACTCGGACTAAGACGAAGCATGAAATTGTACAGATCGGTTAATAATATATAGAATAAGATCGTGTTCTAAACTCTCACTCTTTTAAATCTTTTTATAAATTGCCGAGAGAATTATTGATTCTGCAATATATTTCGACGAGGAAAAGAATCATAATGAAAGATTGCATAAAATATTATATTATCAAGGACGATTGATATACTTATGTCCTAGAACCCTCTTTTTTGGAATATCTGTATATGTTACTAATATAGAATCCACGTTATTTTTCCTTAACTAAAACAAGTCTATCAGTCTGTGTGAATAGCTCACCCGAATTTCTCTACGATGACACTCTAGATCCTACTGTGTATAAATTTTTCTCTCCTATTTTTTTCACCAGACATATTCTCACTTTAGATCTTTTGCATTTGTGCAATGCTTATACTGTGTATTGATTTCCATAGAGAATTACTATCTCCACTATAGTAGAACTACAGTGCTTATAGTTTGAGATGAAACGATTTAGGTATAGTGCATTGCAATTATTTTTTAAGAGATTTCATTTTAATAAGATACTAGATTATATATAGTATACCTACTAAACTAACTCTGTGTGAAAATATCATGAGTAGTAATTATATCATACATCTAGGGATTATTTAATTTTCTATATAAGGTATATATATAATATAGTGTTATAATAAATACACTAATAACCATCAACTATCAATCAATACATATATAACCTATATCATATATAACATATATATATATATATATAATATATTAAATTATATATTAACATACACAAATATATATATATATATAATATATATATATATGTATATATATATAAATATATATTATATATATAATATATATATATTATATATATATATATTATATATATATACACTATATATATTATATATATATATATATCTATATCTACATTATATTATATATATAAATATATATAAATTATAAATATATATATATATATATATATATAATATATATAATTTATATATATATATATATAATTATATATATATATATATATATATTATATATAATATATATATATCCTAGTATATTCACCACCTTCAAGATTTAATTCCGGCTCTGGCTCACAAAATTGAGATTCTTCTCTAACTAAGATGTGATGGGTTTACTAACACAGAACCTACATACTCTAATATTTCACAAAGCATCATGTATTTCATCATTCAAAAAGGTTAACTTTGGTCCATTGAATTACAACACCACACACACACATCACACACGCACCACACACACACATTATATATATGATATATATATATATATATATATATATATATATATATATATATATATATTATAATATATATAGTATA
This sequence comes from Trachelipus rathkii, assembly GCA_015478945.1. Classification (NCBI taxonomy): domain Eukaryota; kingdom Metazoa; phylum Arthropoda; class Malacostraca; order Isopoda; family Trachelipodidae; genus Trachelipus; species Trachelipus rathkii. The sequence continues at coordinate 15,578 of JABUQX010021501.1, forward strand.
TATATATATATATAATATATATAATAATATATATATATATATATTAATCAAATATATCATATATATATATAATATAATATAATACTACAACTCAATACAAAACAGAATCATAGATATTAATATATATATATCCACACTAACCGTACAATAACCTACACTAACATACACACACCTATACAACACCATATTTTCTTATACAAGTTTAAATTTAGAAATGGAAGGAATAATAAAACAACAAGCAACACGCTGCTACACACATGAATTGCAAAACGTACAATATGAAGTTTCGCTTCAGAGATGAATAATTGTTTAATATGGCGTATTGAACACACACACACCACAACACCACAACACACACACACACCACACCAACACAATCCACACACACACACACACACACACACACACACACACACACACACAACACACCACTGAGAACAAATTTCAGACACCCACACACAACAACACACACACAGCAAGCACACGACCGACTCACCACTGGGTACAACACACACACAAACACACACACCACACACACACAACACACCACACAGACACACACACATCCACACACACACACTACACATATATATATATTATATATATATTATAATATACAACCAACACATCACACAACTTACACATACAACTCAAATAACATAACACACACCCACAACACACACACACACATATTATACTATATTATATATATCTATATATAATAATAACATACAACTACTAACACGATAACACATCAACTACTCATACACACATATTCTGTCACTGATGCACAATATTCAGACATCAATAGCACACATATCATCTCTCTCTCTCATCTGTCTCTATTACACCTCCTCCACACAACACATCTCTCTCTCTCTTCTCTCTTCCCTCCTCTCTCCTCGCTATCATCCATCTCTCTCTCTTCTTCTCTCCATTCTCTCTCACTCTCTTCTCTCTCTCTCTCTTCTCTACATTTGCGACATCATCTACACTACCACAACACACAACACTCACGAACTACAAACAAGCAAATACACACTCACAATTAGCAATATATCTTCGTAAGTCTTCATGAAAATCACACACCAGCACAGCATACAAGCAACGTAATACACACAACACATCACACATCTTACATACCACACACAAGCTACACTACATAAGTATATATAATATATATATATTATATATATATATTATACACAATATCTTATATATATATATAATCATATATAATATATATATATATAAGTATAATATATATAATATATATATATATATAATATATATATATGATCTTTTCAGTTTTGATACAGCTATTTGTTTGAAATGAAAATTTAACTCCTTGTCTACATTTTTGTAGGACATGATGGAAATATAATAATCTTTGGATTTTTCAATACAATATCTTTCCTTTACACATTTTTTCTAAGCTGTACATTGGTTCGGTTGGTAAAATCCAGTTTTTTTTTAAAACTCTTTTGAAATCTAACTTTTAAATGAAATTTAAATAAATTAAACAAAAAACACAACACAAAACCACAAAACACTAAGAACTCTACACACACAAGAATGCTGATGACACACACATAATAATATAGTTATTAATTAGCTCAAGTTTTTGTTTTTTTTATATTTCCCTTTGAAGGATCCCAATAATGGAGCTAAAATATGAAAGATACCGATGTATAATAAATAAGTAGACTTTGAGAACAAACTTTATCAGATGATATATATACTTACTATATATTAATATATCTTCTTTCTGTCATTTCTTAACACTTCTCATTTCTTTACTGACTATTCAATCTATTATTACATATTTCAAATTGAAAAGCATTCAAACTCGACCCATAATTCCTGATGCTTGTAAGTTAGTATATCTACCAAGTGATCTCTAATTTTACTCATACTCTTTAATTGGGTTAAATTAAAAAACATACATATACTATATATATATATATATATTATCATCGTATGCGTTATGGTTACAAAGACAGAAGTATTTGCATTAGAAAATGTACCTAACAACGTAGTAAAAAAAAATAAAAAAAAAACAGTAAGAAAAAATTGCAGTATAGGATAAAATAAATTTGTTTATGTATAAATAGAATGGTCTGCTTTAAAATTATCTGAAGATGAGGACTCTGTTGATGTAATTATTGATGATATGTTGTTATTATGAAGCATTGAATCGCAGGAGTGTGGATATAGTGAAGATAAGAGGGCGTGAAGGATTTGCAATCCAATAGCCTTTAAAATTTATTGAGGCTTATTATTAGAAGATAGAGTGAGCGCCGAGTTGAATAGGATATCATTTTTCTGCCCTAAACGAGCTTTTATATATTGTGATACTAGTATCAAGAGATCTAGATATAAATGACGATATAATATAATATACGTTAGATCAAATTTTGCACGATGACTGTATGACGTATGACGATGTAACTAGATGACGTAATTAATTATGAAAATAACACTATTTAAAATATTTCTCTCTCTATTATTATATTTAATCCACATCGTAACGACCTATGGCGTGTTTTTCTCTCTTTGTATAATATATATAAATTATACTATGTTAATAATTATATAAATAATATATATAATAATTATTTTATATATATATTATAAATTTAAAGTTGGTTATCGAGTGTAGTTAGTGAGTAACCTACTATGCGGTGGTATGTGATTATATTTGATTATATATGTAGGAGTAAATGAAAAGCATCTGAGTTATATATATTTAGTACTGAGATATGTTTATGATTGAGATAATAGAGGAATGATTATGCATGAGATGATGTATGATACGGTATAAATAGTTAGTATGATGTGATTAGGTAAGTGGCTGGTCTCAATTAAATCTCATTGGTTGAGGATATGTATAATAGGTGACTAATAGTTTTGATTGGTATATGAGGTATTTTGTAGTACTATAGTAGGTGTTGTTGATTGTTACCTTATATATATATAGTAGTTTATAATGTATAATAGTATTGTAATAACATGGTTTATGAATATTTAAGTAATAGTTAATATATGAATATATATATATATATTAAATACAAAATTATGTTTTGCAAAATATTCTAATCACACGTATTTTTGTACAGATTGTAAGTTTAGACACGGGGTCAGGAAGTAGAATAATCAGAACAGCCGTGCCAAAAAGTTTTAAATGTATTTATATGACGACATTTTATTCTATAAAATATATTTGATCTTCATTTACACAGCTAGTTGTCTGTTATTTAGATCAATAATGCGATAAAGTTTTAATAATAATGTCATTCAATTATGCAATTTTTAATAATAAATGTCAAATTCCAAGATATGAAATATAAATAATAAATAATAAATGAAATAATAATATTCCATCAAAAAAGTGATAAATAATAATATTACACTAATATAATAATAATAATAATAACAGACCAGTATAAGATAAGCGAATGAAGAAATTGAGAAAAGATGAGAATATATATTCCTAATATCTCAAAGAGAAGAGAATATCCAAAAAAGTAGTGTGATGTGATGTGAGACAATCTACCATAACGATTTCTTAGGTCAAGTGGCGTTCCTCATACATGTGTAACAATATTTAAGACCAGGGATGTGTCACTAAATGTCAGAAGGGTGATTCAAGTTTGCAGAATGATAGAAACAGAATAGAGATGCATACATATCACTAAGAAGAGGAAATTAACGTTGCATGCAGCAGTGTAAGTAAAAGAACCTTTAGAAAAGAACTAAGAAGGAGGAGAGCTGTAATCGAGTTGAATTAACATCCAGCCCAAATGAAATCCTCAATGCATTGTGGAGGAGAACATAGCACTATGAGTCTAATTACCTTCAATCTCAGCTACTATAAATGTTTCTTTATAGCATAAGAAATAATAATAGAAATGCAATTAGAGCCTATGAGTACGACCATGCGATGACTCTTGACCTCTATACCACGATATTATAATAGTGGCTTCTGTTCTCTGCCTGGAAAACATAAGACACTTTTAACGGCTAGAAGGATGCGATGTGCCATCAATCAGGAGCCGGATAGAAAAAAAAAAAAAGATATTGAAAGGAAATCACGAGAATCCCTTTACTGTTCTATGTAATTTTCATTAAGCTAAGAAATCGTTGCAGGGATAGCCACGATATGCGTGAGAACAGCTCGAGTGGTTATTGGTGTTCATAGGAAATTGTGCGTTCCGCTCTAACTCATATTTGGTCTCTGACTCTTTTCATGCATTCTCATTAGGCACTTCTGTAAATCTGCCTGATGTGTACATACTCTGTGAATAACTCAGATCTGATCGCATGTGTTGTAAGTCTACCTCCAACGTGCAAAGGCTAACTTTCGGCCCTTTCGCTCAACTATATTCCCTATATTTCAATACAGCCCTTTCACCGTCAGTGTGTTGGATGACATCATTCTCATAGTCCTAACCTATTACCTCACTTGAAGAGATAGGGCAAGCCGCTCATTGAATTCCGCTTCTTAAGACCTATACCGCCCTACTGATGTAACAGTACTCTTATAACTCTTGTACTTCTCTTCCATCTAATTAAGATCCTTTTGGGATACCTTCCACTGCTACTTTTAAATATCTGAAACTCATTCCGATCGCCAGTACGGGCTTGTCTTCTGGCGAGTTCTTCACTGGCGCATATCATTCCTATCTAAGCCGATTTATGGTTTCGTCTTAGGGAACTACGTGCGGAAGACTTGCTCGGTGGCTGCTCCTTGATCATTCCTGCAGCGATGTGCCCGGGTCGGTATGGCAAGCTCTCGTCCCTGCTTCTCACAGTTCCTTCCTTGGGTTTCCTCCTTCTTTGCTTACTTATGTCTATCCCTTTCTTTCAAATCAGCTATATCGCTGTTGTTGAAATGGGGCGATTTCTTTCTTTTCTCTGCTCAATAGTGGTGGTCTCCACGGGTTGTGTCTTAATCCTCCTATTCCTTTCTTATTTCCTAATATTTCTCTCTACTCTCTATCTAATCTTCGCGTGTGAAGCCTACAGTTTATATTGCTCATCCTCATGAAACTCTGAATCACCATCGTATTCCGATGACTTCTTCGATTTAGCTCCTCTTCATTCTTCTCTGGTTAATATCTGTATAAAGATCAGTTATCAATCTCCTACATCTTACTGCGTCAGTTATTTAACTTCTATTGCTCTTAGTACTTAATTACTATCGATTTGTTTTGTTGACTCGATCGATTCAATGCTGATACGAAATCATATTGTAGAAATCTTCAATTCTTTTTAAAAAACCAGTGACTTACTCATACCAAAATTATTATCCCCTTTCTCCATAAAACTTCTAACTTTACCTTATCATCTATTTCGAGACGGTCTGTCGTCTCTCTCACCTCTGTTGTACAATATATAAATATCCTTGGACTTAACAATGAAAAAAAATTGATATTATCTTGTGAAACTCTAACATCATCATAATGGTATGTACTTATAATAATATAGCGGCCTTAAATTTTGTTTAGACTTGTGTGAGACTTTCATCTCTTTTTCAGTTATTTGACCTCACCACTTTATACATAAGGGTCTCATCCGGCCATGTATGGAGTACTGCTCATAATATCTTGGGGGGTGGTGGTGGTGCTCTAAGTTATTCACCCGGCCTTTTGACAGGGTCGAGTTCATAACTAGGTCAAAAGGCTTATAATACTGTTCTTGATACTTTCCAGTTCACTTTATTTATTCGAGCACAGCTCTTAATCTTGCGACGTGATGTTGTGCTTTATTTATCCTATAGGTAATACTATACTATGGGTGGGCGTCGTGAGTAAAGTCTACTAGGGCAAGGATTAATTGGCGACTTAAGCGTAACCACTTGCATCTTTAACGATTACTCATTCTATTGACAAACATAGGTGATTTGTCTGTGGTTATCCTGTCTGACACAATAGATATTGTGTGTATCTTAGAATCACTTGATACAAGCGTATTCCGCTAGTTTGCTATGGTGCAATCACTTCTTATTTCCCCACATATCTGTTCTGTGGTAACTTCTCTTACATCTTCATGTATGTATCACATCACTAGATTTAATATCCTCATTATAAAGCCTCTGCGTCTGTGCTCATATATGATAATTTAGGTGCTAAGAGGGGTTAATTTTTGTAGAGTACTTAACACCCACTCTCCTTATGATATAGGCTTGCCCGTGAGTGTGGTGAATGATGCTATAAAAAAAATAATATGCCTTGTGAATAGGCAGATATGTTTGCAAATGAACTGAATTATCTCCCATTACACGCTCTAACTATAATATTACCAAAATATACATTATCAGAATATACCAGATAAATCGTACATCTTCTCACATTACCTAGCTCTAGATGGATCATATATGTCCTAACTAAGCAAATTATTGCCTTTTTCATAAACTTATTTATTATACTTTATTAGCTTTACTAGTCTTTACACACACATATAAATCTAAGTAGACATAGCTCATCTACACAATTCCTATCAGAATTGCAAGATCCTCTATCTACTCTTCTCATGTATTTCTTCACGAATAAAATACACATTTCACACCACATAACTCATTTTCACAATACACACATTTCATCTTAGTTTTCAGTCACAGCGAGCAAATAACATTTCTCACTTTCTAAATACATCCTTATACTCTCTCTCTCATCTATCTTCCTCAATCATATTATTATCATCTGACCATTTCATATATCAGATACGATTCTTAAAGTGTTGGATTGCTCGCATAAACAAGAAGGCGGGTTAAACTTCCATTTCGTAGGAATGGGAGGACTTCTCTCTTCGAGCAATTAGTTAATGCGATAATACTTTATATAAAACATAGAGTAGTAATCAGGTACTAAGTTATTCCTGTTCCTATTTGTGTTATTTCTATTATCATAATAATATTACTGTGCATATCTTATTACGTGTAATTATATTCTATTACTTATCTATATTATATCAATCGGAAATCAGTATGATATAATTCAAAATAAATTTCATCTTAACGATAATATACTCACATTTTCTGCCTAACTTCCCATTAGTAGTATTGTATGGTATTATTTATATATATATATATTATTCTAGAATTATTGATTCAATTTAGAAATACCATTCAATAATAATAGTGTACATGTCTGTTTTTCATTTAGAGTTTGTAAAGATTGTTATTATTATTATTCATTAATTTATATTATTATTATGATTTATTTATTAGTGAGGTGACTTTCTAAAAGTGAATTAGATTAATATTTCATGTTAATCAATTTATTATTCAAATTAGTATTTTATATAAAAATTTGTATAGAATTTGTAGATTAATCCTCCTATAGTATGTATTAAGTACTTTCCTTAAATTTAAATATTATAATTCACTCTAATTATGTATTGACACTACTGATTTGATGGATAATATTAAAACATCTTCACACGTTTTAATATTTGTTAAATTAATCGCAAAATAATCGCGAAATTAAATGCCGATGCACGATGACGTGCTGATTGAAATAAATATGCCAGAGTTTTAATGAGAGATGAAAGAGAATGAGAGGCATTATCAACAATACAATAATAGTATATATATAGATAATATATAATAGATAATATAAAAGTTTATATATAATTGATGTAGTATCACTTAAAATAAATAGATGTATAATTGACTAATTTCGGAAAATTTAAAATTTTCTTATAATTTGCTGAAATTCAAAAAATTCTTTGTTGGTACTCTATATTTATTTTCCTTTTCCTTAGAACGTTGATATCTAGAGTTCTGGCTCGGTCTCTTATGTTAAAAATTTACATTCGTAAATAATAATTATAAATCTTTAGCCACTTCATATTAATCTTGACCTATTGTATCAAACAGCTCCATCCACAATGAAATACACTCTTACATCTATTTGAAAGGTTTATATAACATTACTTGTCTATTTGTTATTAACAACATTGATAGTATGGAATTAAAATATATTTTTTATAATAGTATATAATGCATTTAACTAGTACTTTGAAGGTACTTTATGACGACAAGTATTAAAAATATTTTTATAGATATAAACAACTCCCATGGATAGAAAAAAAACCGGTCTGTTTGTCTCGACAGTGATTCTCTCTTGGCTGGGGACCACCAAGGTCAGTATGGGGTGGAGGACAAGTGTGTGCGTCTCACTATACATCGGAGCAAGAATATCTGTATATCTTGAGAGATTGATAAAAAGGAAGAAATAATATAGTATAAGAAAATAAACTCACAATTAAAGTAATGACGGGCGTAATACCTTTTTACAATACCCTATAACATATTAATGATACACCTCAATTAGGAGAATACCAAGATAGCAAACAGATAGATATAAGTCAAGTAAGTCCCATACATAAAACAGATATAGAAAGAAGAAAATTCAGTAATTTATTCCACGACGGAAGAATGACGGATCACCCATAACAGTTGATGTCACCTCGTAGTATATATATATATATATTTCTTAGATATAATATAATATATATTATATATTATATATTATATATCTATATTATAGTATATATATATATGATTTATATATATATATATATATTTATATATATTATATATATATTATATATATTAGCTAATGTAAACTGAATGTCGTATCCTGTATATTAAATGCGATGTTTGCGGGTATGTAGCTTTTTTAAAGTTATAAGTTTCTTTTCTAGTGTTTTGATAACTTTTGGGATAGTAATGAATAATAAAATTTTTTTTTCATTTCTATTATATAATATATATATATATATATATATAATATATATATATATATTATATTATATATATATATATAATAATATTATATAATATATATATATATATATATTATATATATATATATATTAGATCTTTTTTAACGTCGTGCTTATTCCTTTCTCAGAGGGTCACCGAGGGGACTACAGAATTATAACTTAAGAGCGGTATCCACCAGGCACCGAACATGTTCGCAGCCAAAGTTAATTCTTGCCAAGGAACCATAAACTTCGCTGCTAGCGCCGGAGGATGACAGCGTCCCTCGCATGAGAGCTGCGGCGAATCAAACTCCTACAAGGGCGTTAAAATATAATATATTATATTATAAATAATTATAATATATATATATAATTATATTATATATATATATTATTATATATTATAATTAAATATATATATTATATTATTATATATACATCGAAATAGAAATAAATAACGAAAAAAATAAACTTGTATCTATCTGCTTCTTGTAATCTTAACCTCTTACCACTACCTATTATTAAAATTAATATAATATATATATATATATATAAATATATATATATATATATTATTATAATATATATATATTTATACTATATATACGTTTTATCTATATATATATCATACTAT
>JABUQX010021502.1:5000-31427 GCA_015478945.1 Trachelipus rathkii
TAGGTCACATTCTGAGTATCATTTCGGATAAACATAGCAACAAAAAAATGAGTTCTTTATATACGAACCATCGAATATATGCTAACGATAACAATGTTTTCAACATAATTAAACTTCATTTAGCTACTGGTCTGTACTAAGATAATGAATTGTACAACTCTGACAAACCTAATACACACTTACGCCGCACGATTATATAGCTGTTAAACATTAACAAGTTCCCACCACCTAATCCCTGTAAGTAACTAACATTCGTAACAAAAGCGTACCTATTCTATTACTTTTTTCCAAAGGTCTTCTCTAAACATATAACGTTAATTTTTTTATTTCAGTATTTTAATATTTTAGACAAAAATTTATAAATCAACCTGTCTAAGTTATCGATACAGTACTAAAACACTAAATGTACTTAATACCATGGCTGCGGAGCCGGAGCCGGAGCCGAAGGAGCTTCGGAGCCGCGCCCGCGGATAGGAGATTGCTGGCTTAAATGTTTTGGGTGGAGCCCAGAAGCCGGTTTATGCCGTGATCATGCCGTACTTTTCTTTGATGGACTTGGACGGCCCTGTGTAGCCGGTGAGGTCGGAGGCTGGAAATCTTCTTAAGGATCATCCGCACGCCGGGAGCGTGCGGGAGTTCGGAAGGTTGTAAAATCTTTTAGGTGTGATCCCGGGATTGCCCGAGCTTTGGAGTTCAAGAGCGGCAAAATCAAGTATTCTGCTTCCCGTGAGTGCCAGGCATAAGTACATTATAATTCAAGTGAACTCAATTATAATTTATTGTTAATACTACAGGATGGTACTACAATATTAATATATTATCTCGAGCGCTATTAATTAGTATATATTAGTGTATATATATATATTGGTACGATGTCGGTTTTCAATATATGTTATGTGATATAACGTGGTGAGACAGTTGTTGTTAGTCTAATCCGACGTCATAGTCAGATGTGGGTTACTGGCTCACAGTATAGTACCTGCGTTATATATTTCGCTATGTTTACTTGCTTCATCCATTCACTTCCACTCACTGTATTAGTTATAAAGATAGTCTTTGTGCGGGTTATATCTATCTGACCATCTATAACGGCTATGCCATTATGAGCTCGTGTTTCTCATATCTGGTGATTCTTATACATTCGCCTGTATCTCGCTTTTTATGTTCCGTAGGTCTGGTATCAATGTTAGTACGGATGATGTACGTTTGTAGCGCTGCAGCATATATTATTATAGCCCGTTGGTATCTTTTATCATTAAGAACATTTGTATTTTATGGACAATCGAGGGAATTGCGTCAGAACACGTAGCTTGATTATGCGTTTATTCTGCGTGCTCTTCTTGTCTATTTACCCCATGAAATTTGATTATGCGTTTACTCCTCCCTCCTTATCAGCCTTACTTTGAGTTACAATTGATTATACATCAACCCAGAATGGTTAAAGCAGGCTAGCTCATCTCTAGAACGACGATAACTTTAATCATAATTATATTTTAGATTTATATCTTAGAGAAAATATACATTCAATTCCTAAACACCTTATATATAGGTTAAACGCACTGCCTCATAGTTGTCCATTTGAACTACCCCATTAGTCAACCCCATGCCCCATCCTAGCCCTTCTTGAATTATATATATACATTCTTCCCTAGTTTTGAGTCCCAATTAGATATCGTAATATAGGTTTGTTAGTACATCATAGTTGGAAACACAGTTGCCAGTTTCTGCATGAGGAGCTGTAGAGAGATTCTAATATATCCTAATACTAAGCGACTGTAGCTTTACAGCTCATTGGGTCCAACAATACATCTTATTTGGATTCTCGTATTACAATTAGATCGCGTGAGTTATATAGTGGTGCTGTTAAACATCCGAGCCTAGTGAGTGTCAGATTGTACGTGTAGGTTAGTGGCTTCTTATGATGCATACCGGTATTTTTTACAATGCCGATACGATGGGTAATTGTCAAAAGGTCTATCAGGAAATAAACCTTTTAACTTTCAAAAACTGAGTAAAAAGTGGATAAACTGTAGTCTTACTATGCTTGCCGATAGCTCGAACTTGTTCCTGAGACTCTAATTTTCGAGAGTTGTAGGTATCTGAAAATGATCAAAAGCTACAGATTCCGATTATAAAGTGTTTCCATGGTTTTTGGAGAGGTGGAAGTAGACTCGTTCTCTGTTACGTTTTCTTTGATAGACCATGGATATAACTAAGTCACTGTTGGTGGTAAATTAAGGTACTTGCTCGATGTAAATCTGGATATGCCCTTGACCTGCGAGAATGATTATTTTTAAGATATGCCATGCTTGAGAGTAAATAATAATACTAATAATCGTATGAGGCTTTAGTTAAACTTGCTAATAAAGGGACGTGCTTTCTCGTGCGCGACTTGTTCAATAATGGACTCAACTTAGCTACGATCATGAGTCGACACACAAGGCTAAGCTTTCTGGATTTTCGTTCGCCAACTATATTTTATCTCCTACTACTCATGCTGGGTGTGTATCTTGGATTATGTGAGGGTTATTATGATACTTATTGTGGGTGTCTAGAGTGAGCTCACCGTGAGTTAATAAACCCTATCTTATATATTATCGCCGTATTTGAGCATATATATTATATTATGCAATCATTATCTAATATATATGGTGCCCTATTATTATCTATACAGTACATGTGTCATGACGGTTTAGCACCCTAATGATAAAGTGAATAATTTTCTCTATATTGATTTATAAATCACCCCTTAGAGCATTTATTATTAATGACTGCTATTGCGTAGCTATTTGTCAGTATATCATATATTTTAGTATCCCTATATACTTATCAGTACGAGGAAGATTCAATGCAACAATATTTCTAAAACGTTCACTAAGTAAAAGAAAAAAATATCTCACCTACTTGGCGACGGAGTATGATCATTTGAATCATTGTTACCATCCTTCCGTGGTCGTAGCGTATTTAAGGGTCGGGTATTTTGATCAGCACGATCTTAAAAGTGCTAGACTTCACGATGATAGTATATAAGGATGATACCAGTATTTGTCAGTTTCTTAGTTATCGTGATAACGCATTAACCAATGATCAGCCTACGATTAAAATTTAAACTAAGGTATCATATTGAGGGTGACGTGAATTAAGGACGGAACTATTGTGAAATTGTCGTATATCTTCTTCTCCGCACTTTTCCTTCCTCGGCACTTATTATTCATTGCACTTCTATACACGAACGATATCTAATTTTCTGACAGCGCGTGTGTCTCCGTTCTCTCAGAGGCATTATGAAACTGATAAAACTGATATGGGGGACAGATGTTCCATATGTGTCGGCCGGATAACGTTATACTATGCACACATATCTTACAGTTAGCATAGTTCCTTCGAGTCTCCGACACGTGACTGATTGGAGGATACGCCATTTCTTATATAGTCAGTGGCGAACACAATATTAGCTAAAGTCAGCGGCACGGTAGCCCCGCGATAGAGATGAATCAGCCTGTTCGATTGTAAAGTTTCTACGCAGAAACACAGCTGCATAAGTGGCGCTAATTTCTTCACTCGTGTCGAGATAATGATGTAAGGTGTATAACCGTCGAGCAAGTTTTCCGTTGAGTGCCTACCACTACAGTCTAAGACTCAGTCTATCTGCTATTATTATCTCAAAAGAATTATATCTAAGGTTCAGTTATGTATTGATCGCGCTCGGCCTGGGTAGCGTACTTTTCTTTACTGCACTGCGTCTTTCACAGATCCAGTCGTGGAACTGATTCCGAGAGCTATTCTCGAACGAATGCAGGAAGCCTATCCTCATCTGCTATCTTCTAACATACAAACGAAACAGTATCAGTGTTTCAGCCTATAACATTGACTGCTCGAAATTTTTTATAGAGCAACTGCGGAGTTCCTACTCATCTGCAAACTCTTACCTACACAAATATTAAGTTCTTATTAGAAAGGAAAGGGATAGAGGTTACATGTAGCGTTGAAAAATGTAGAGATGAGTTCGTGTCAGACAATCTTTGTTACTATATATTCTCCGCGAGACAGATTTGCAGACTGCTTGATACGCATCTATGCCCGGCTGTATCTATTCACTCCATTTTTCTCCTACATCCCTGTTACACGTCGTAGTGTATACTTTGTGAACTGGACTTAAAATGCAATGTACGCTATCGCGCCTAGAGAACATAATATTTACTCTGGGCCCGGGTCAGATATTCTTCAGGTCTAGTTTTCTATATTGAATTCTCCTCTTTTATATCATTTTTGTACAGATGGAACTGATGAATGAGAGCTCCACCTGTGTCGCCGATATCAATGGGTAAAAAATCCTATCTAGGAGAAATATGTCATCTGAGAAATATAAGAAGACAGAGAGAGTCCTTAACTAGTACTTAAATTTGCCTAGACTCATCACACCACTGTTCACCCTATCTCTCTTATTTCCTATAAGTACAACTCCTTTCTGCTAGAACAAATTAGTAAACAAGTAATAATTTCACCAGATAAAGTCACCTAGACTTGGGACACCATATTAAAATATCGAGCCTCGATAAGAAATACAAATAGTTATTAACGAGTTTACATTGCTAGAGGTCACTCATCAAGTGCTACTCGCGGTCCTTATAATATATTTTGCTCACTCTCAATTTCAAAGGCATATGTTGAGTTAGTATACTATTCTGCTCTTGTACCAAATAATTCTAGATATTTCGGAATCCTATTAGGTACATCGGTTTCAACGGTATTTTATATTGAGTCCGCGTTGTTTATTTTTGTCATTTATAACATATTATGACTTTTAGTAATTGAGAGCATTACTATTATATTATCACTATGGTCGGCTGTCCTGAATATGCAGCAGAACCATTATTTTAAATAGCTATGTAGGGCATATATCAACTATATACTTATCCCCAATATATATAATCTATAGCACTATAATGTCTATAGTTTTGATGAAGTCATCTTGATACCACCTATACCTTTCCATGCATCCAAGAATCTATACCTTCTTTAGCGCAGTATTAGTACTATATTATATATTTATATTATTATATTCTATCACTACATATGCTTTTAAGCTTTCCCATCATAGTTTTATTTCCTCCTTGGGAGACGTACATTATTTATACTATTTTTGTTATTAGAGTCTATTACTTATAATATTACTCTCTATTTAAGTCTAACTGCTCCTTTTTTATCTGTAAGGAATTAAGGTAGTCGTTAAAACTATATTTTACTATATATTGCAATCTTAAATATCATTCAAGAGTATAGTATATTATATTATGCTGATTTTATATAATTATTAGTAGTTATGTGGAATACTGAAAATCCCTTTCGCCTATAATTCCCTCATTCTACTGTAAGAGCCTGAATCTATTATAGTCACTCTTTCTTTGCCGTCGAGTCTCAACAAAATCTGCGTAGAAGTGTTTTATCGTAACATACTACCACCTATTCACCCGCCTTTCCTAATCTGAGTAGGCTTTATATAGTATATATTCTACTCAGCACCATCCGGTTGGCATACGTTAAGCCCATTATACTAGTACTGGCTAGGCATCCTATAGCGCTATCGCTAGATTCTTATACATCATCTACAGTCAAATTTTAAATTCCCTCCCTACTTAATTTACGTCACCTACCGCACCACCTAAATGTCACGTCATACTACATGTCCGACTTCCTCACGATGCTACTCCTCACCTTATCTAATACAGTGACTACTATACTTACTTTACTACATTACTTATAGCAGCCGAGCTCTATCTGTCCACTCGTGACTCTGATACATGAGCCTACTCAGCCTATCTTTATAATATCACGCATTACCCTTCTCCTATAGCATTCATGCCTATGAGCTTATTTTCCTGCCTGCGAATTACTGTTGCTGTTGAGTCCTACTACATTCCTTATTTTTACGCCGTCACCCTATTAGTTTATACTATAAGACTCGTGTAATTAGTACTACTTATATAGGTGGTGCTTACCAGTCGATCTTAGCTTCGCATGTAGACTATAATAGTCTATCTTTCGAATTCCGGAGTAATGTTATCTTACGCTGTTACCGAGATCCAGGCGCCCCTTAGTAATCTCCTAGTTATTTTATCACTTATTGTGACTAGCTGTTTTTATATATATATATATAATACTATAGTCTGTTTTGTGAGATTTATTAAGCTAGATGCCTCACCTTTATTGTCGATAAAGGAGTCTTAACCTCACAACTGAATCTTTATTCTAAGTTTCTGTGTTACCTACATGCTATTAGAGTACCCCTACTTATTTCATATATATTATAGGTTCTCCCAGTTGTTAGTTCTCTAGGAGAATCACTACTTGTCTAGCAGTTAGCTCCGCTTACGCGAGCTATAGACGTAATAGTAATTACTTACTAATGCTTCTCTTCGTGAGTGAGCTAAGTCTAATTAGCTTATATGAGTCACTTCCTCTTGTTTATATTATTCCTTTTTGCCGGCTATTCTCTATGACTATTCCATCACTCACTATTACTATATACCCCTTATATATACATTATAACATCTGGCCGTCATCCCCTTATTTTTATCCTCCCTTGTTATTTACGTATAGAATTAATATATATTATCTTCCGATATCTTCCTATACATATATATACGATTACCTATTATATAGCATCGTATGCTGTACGAAGTATGACTTATATATGACCCTTACTACTCACTATCTACCTATTCTATGCCTATCCACTCATCTAAGTATTCTATTCTCATGAGATTGGCTTTTATACTCCTTTTCTCAATACTATTACCACGACACTCATGATCTTGAATAAAAATTATAGTCTATACATCTTTAGAGCTGTCAAGTTTCCACGTTCCCGCCTTTTCCGCCCCCAGACTCTATACGTCCTCAAACCAGAGACAAGCTAATATTGCATTCTATAACACATTTAACGGTGATGCACAACTCCCATTAATAAGAATACTTGGTTGTCTTCATTGCATTGTTTAGAAAACAAGATAATTAGATATAGTGATATTGTACTAATCTTGTGTTAACTCGCCAGCTTTACATGGCTGTAAAGAGCGCCGCTTGAGAGGAATATATTAAACCTGGAAGACAATTCTAACGCATTTCTACTTCTCTTGTATCTCTTAGTTCTAGACATTTCTATCTTCTTATACCAATACCCGTATTACTTTGATACAGGCATCTTTCTCAGAGGTTTTCATAACGTCTCTCTCGTACATACAAGAGTGTACTTAACAAATTCCATTCAACTTGTTCATCCACAATCACACCCCTTCTCTACAAAATATGTTGCTATCAGACTTCACATTGTAGTTCTTCTTTATTGACAATGTCAAACTGTCGCTCGAGAAGGAATCTATAGCCTCATTCTCAGATGGTGATACGGACCGAGCGAGCAGAGTCGAGACGAGAAAGAAGATTTATGAATATGCTCCTGAGCGGAGCCTCGAGTCGGCAGCTGCTCTGATATTTGTAAATATCTCTTGTGAGACGCGGACACGTGCTGTTAATAGTCTGTTAAGCGCTCGGTTATATTCTTTGAGAAACCTGTCTTAGGTATGCCTCTGGCACGCGTGGCATGTTCGAGAGCGCGCCGTATATCTTTAAATACTTCGAGACCGGAACGGAATATATCGTGTCAGAACGGAATAAATATTTGCCTGGGTTCGATCCGTGCATGCCCCTTGAAACTATCATATTATTTGCTTACCGGCACACACATTACCAGCTGTCTTTCCATATAGCATGACTACATTACAAAATATAATCAGTTTGCTTGAATATATATATACTCATTAGTAAGATTCCCCTCTGTTAAAAGGTACTGATGTAAAGCAGTACACATAGTGAAATCTAAATCCGATCAAATCCGTTTTCCTCCACACGCACTCTCCCTTTCTCACGTTCTGTCCCGTCATCCTTTGTTTTTGTTGATCTGCTGAGTGTGTATTTCTATTGACATCTTTTCATGTCACATGCTTCCGAAGTATACATTTTATTGCGCCGATAACACATTATATCTCCACAATCAGATTAATTTTTATTGATAGTCTCCCCAACCATCGAATATATGCTAACGAACTAACGATTTTACATAATAAACCATCTTAACTCAGAGCGACCTACTTACCTCGAACTCATTCGCAAATATTCAATGTTATTTCTACATTTATAATCCGCGACACGCACATATATCGTACTGCAAAAACTAATGAACCTGTAATATCAACACTATTCGTACACTCATAACTAACAGGTAACATGACCTTAACACTTGTTTGCTACGTGTTACTAATTAAGCTGTCTAAACCTATTCATCTAATTTTCATGCCATAGCGCCTAATCAGTAGGACTCGAAGACCTTGTTAATGTACATTTATCATAACTATTCTGGCTATTATGATCTACGAACAAAAATTACAATATATAATCCTGCTCTAATCATCATATCTGACCAACGTATATTATTAACATTATCTTTTGCGATATATTCACTCTTTTTGAACAGTCAATTTTCGTATATTTATTTTTACAACAAATTATTCTCATCATACTAAATTTTCGTTGTGTGTTCTATATTTCATATGCTAATCCTTTTCTTCTTTATTATGTATTGCTTCACTCATTTTCTTCTTAATCTTGTAATTAATCATATTATTCTTCTTGTTCTCATAGATACTAATACAATTTTTTAGGTCTGTGCTAGTGAGCAATCTTAACTATACATAAGGGCTTAAAATAGATATTCCATACCCGAATATAAAAGTTGCGTTTTTTTTCTTTTGTTTGACTATTCGCTGCCCATTTTGCTATTTTTTTCTAATAAAATAGTACTCATTCTTTTAAATATAAAATTCATGTATTTAGGAACCAATGTTAAACGCGTGCCAGTTGAAATTATGTCTTTAATCTTTGATTTGAGACATAGCCGTAACTCCTTCTGTATATACTGAGAAATATCATTTATGCGCCCTACTCTATCTTATCTGTGCCAATAGCACCTCATTAATCTGCGTAGTCTTGTTCTAGTCACTGTCGTATCTATTTTCACTGCCATATGCCCGTTTTTGGTTTTTTTTATCCGTGTTATTGTACGCTATTGTAATTATATCTAGCTTCTGGTTAATTGAACTAGTGTTAACGTTCTAATACTTGAGATTAAGTTGAACACGACTTTGTGTTATTTACCTGCATATATTTCGTTTCCACTGAGTGCCAGGTATGCTCTAACTGATTTGCTCTTGGTTGTGTAATCCGAATAAATTTTTTTTTAATATCGTTTCCCACTGGTCGAATTATCTTCATATTATTCCGCTTTAATTCTTTATTTCATTCTAAGTAAAACCAAATAATACTTGATATGTGTTTCAATCATGAAATGTCTCTTCCTGAAGAAGAGCATGTTGTACCCTGACGTTATTAGGTGACTATCTTTCGTGAACACGCGCGGGCATGGAAGTTGCTTAGTTTCCTATCTTCCTTTCTTCAGCTGGCAAATGTTCGTAACCTCGCTATTGCGAAATTTCTGTGTTAATTGATTTCTACGAGCCTACAGTTTCAATATTTTCTTACTGGTTCTACTGAAGATTGTGCATATTCCTTCTTTTGTGCCGTGTTTCGTGTTGAGAATCATATTATAATGGCGCTTGAGTTCTTCTCGCGCACGTGTCGTCCACGCTCTATTTAATATGCGGTGGTTTAGCCTTCATCGTATTTGATTATGCTAGATGCGTCGTTGTGAACGACCTTGTTGTTGGAGTGCCAGCGAGATACCCGTGTGTGGTCTCAGTCTCATCTGAGCTGTTGATGTTGTGTTGAGCGACGGGTTTCAGCAGTCTCTGACTACAGTAACGGTATTTCGTGTGAGCTCGTGAGTATTCCGGGAGTGTCGGTATCGTGTTCGCCTTTAATTTGTTGCGCACGTTCAGTTCAGATTATATATTGGACAGTGAGGAGTGTTATGAGGATCCGAAGTTGCTCTTGAGGATATAGTCGGTGAAGTAGCCGCTTGTACGTTTTTTGTGTCAGTGTTCCTGGCAATGTTAGTTGTACTCTTTCGTGAGGCGTTGTTTGAGTTAGTACCTGGAATCTGTTGTTGTAGAGTACGTTAGCTATTTATTGCCATGCCGGGGTGCTTAAGATATTTTACTGCGTGTCCGGACAATGTGTGTTCGCTCTGTATGTGTAGTCCGATTAGCCTGTATGTGTACTTTCAGTAGCCTCAGGCTTCGGCGATTACTGGGGTTTCAGGTGGACCTTGCCACCCTCAGCGTTCTGAGGGCAAAGAACGTTTGGTGTAGTGTTAGCCCGTACTATTATTTTCTGGCGGCTCGGTCCCCTGATTTAAGGTTCTTCAGTTGTAATTGGACCGGCGGTTGCCCCGTTCATATGAAATTTTAGCGTTTAACGCTGTGAACCGGTAAATTTTGTTGTTTCATATAATGAATAAGCTGGTTTCGGTTGGGCGGGTTCGCCCTCTCTGGTGGGCGCGGTGGGGCCTCCGGCCAGTGGTCGTGAGTACCTGCTACCATCCGTCTGTCTCACACTCTGTCCATTCGCATGAACAACATAACTAGCTGTTGATGAATTGTGTAGGAAGCGATCTGGTCTGTGAAAACAAGTGAGTGCAATAGGGCTTTATCCGGACTTCTCTATTCCTGTTGCAATGTTTAGTTAGCTTTAAAAAACTGTTGTTTAATACACCTGTCCTACCGGAACTTTTTGGTTACATGATGTAGCATCCGACTGACCCAGTTAGTCTTCTCCTGTTCCAGATATGTTTAGCTTTCCTAATGTGCGGGGGCTCCTTTTTGTCCGTTGTCAATTATACTCTGAGTCTTCCTTGGTTTTGGATTTCGCAGTAGACCATTCTGCTCATACTCACGCAGTCTGTTACTCGCGTTCTTCTTTTTTATGTGTGAAGCTGTACTTTGTTACCGTTAGTATATATCGAAGTTGTATGACTAATTGGTTAGGATATGATAAATTCCTGCTTAAATTGCTGAATGTTAATGTAAGTTATGAAGTGCAGTACGATTGTAGTCTTTAGAGACTATTTATTCCCATTTTTTCCTGCAACTATGAGATATCGGGCCTTCGTAGTATAGCTATTTTGACCCTCTTTCTCTCTTTTTACGTTTTTTGTTCAACTGTTTTATGTTTAAGTTTACTTTCTTTAAAGCGTCGAAGACTTTGTTCAGATACTTTTTTGTTTAATCATCTTTTTGTAACTCCTATTTCTTTTATATTCAAATACATTAATGTAAGTATTGCATTTATTTGTTTTCATGTGATTTTGTTCGTCTTACTATTTTCCTTTCATGTTTCAGAAGATGCCTATGTCTTTTTGGCTTATTTGTAATGAGATAATACACTTGGTTTGCCATTCATATGCATTAATATTTTTCTTGTTTTGGGTTTGTTCACGTTTCGGTGATTACATTAACTTGAACATTTGGAGGTGTATTGATAAATTTTTGTTTAAATGTTACTTTGGCGTGTTGTATCGGTTATGTTTATGATTTGTAAAGCTCATGTCGACTCCCCCGTGGCATCATTAGCATATTGTCCAAAAAAGTGTAGCTTATAGGATGTAGGTTATACTCTTCCAATACAGTTCCGCGACACTCCAAATTGTTTCAAGTTGGTCGAATACTTTAGCGCTTGTTGTTGAATTTTTATCTCGGTCTGTAGGAACTTTGTTAAGGTTGACAGTTTATTTTGTTTTAAGCTCTTTCAAAAGATCCCCGGTCCTGTTCTTGTCAGATCGCGTATCTACACAATCTTTCATTTCATTTCGATGTCCCTTTGTCCTTCTCATACTCTCAGGCGTATTTTTCAATTCACGTGTATATTTAACCTTTTGAAGTTTTTATCAACACAGTATAATTGTCTATTATCAGTATTTCGTGAATATGAAATGAATATTAAATGCCTCGTACAAGTTGTTTCCTTTATAAAGCGTGTGCGAAATAAACTAGTTCAAACATTGTAAGCATCTAAACACGGTGTAACTACGTTTAAGCAGATATATATTCAGTACCATTGGAAAAATACACATATAATGATATAGACATTAACAACCGAAATAAACACTGCCTAAACATTAACAAAGTTCCAATACTTAAGCAAACAGTAAGTAAAGCTATGGCGCTTGACGGGTATTATCTGACCCTCAGCTAAAATTTCTGTGTTTAATACTTAACTCCAAATGTATTAATTGTAAAAATAAAGGTCGTCTTATGATTATTTGTAGAAATTAACACACAAGTTATGGTAGATTCTTGTTATGCAAAGTTTTTAATCGTAAAGTTGTTACGGAAGAGGGGAAAAAATACCTTCATTACATTTCAAAAATCAGCTACCTGGTGAACGTTAGAATATAATTGCATAATATGACACGTTACTTATGCGATAGAAAACACATAAAGAAGTTTTATCCGTCAACTCTCACCCCTAAAAAAACATTACCAACTTTAACTCAATCTTCAAATGTGATATCTATACCGTGCAATCAACAAGCTCAAATATGAACTTTTAAATAACAATATTCCTTTAAAAGATGTCATGTTAACTTAAAAAGTCCAACTACTAACAATTTAAAGTACATAACATAAGCATGACATAAACGTAATCTATTTCCCATTTTTTTCATATCATATCGTGTCGTAACAATATTCGTTTGTATCCTAACGTTAACTGTTTAACATAGTAAATCTATTTTACCAATGTTAAAATTTTATCATTCGTTCTTAATTTAATCAAAACTACTCTTAACATAACTACATTCGATACAATTTTCGCCAAATAAGCTGATCAGCTACGTTAAATCAATAGATTCTGTAACATATCAACATAAGTACTGAAAACATATGTTACAGAACGGAGAAACTTTCACAGAATTAATAAATAATTAATACTAAGATTCAAGTAACTAAGATACAATAATCTTAAGTGCGAGAATTAAATCTAGTGTATATCGATTAACAAATAGTTATCTATAATATCTTTAAATCAATAGTAAAATAGAGTTAATACTTAACATTTAGTGCAAAAAAATCAGTTCATACTATTCACAACTATATATATCTATTTTTTACAATAAAAACTTAAATTAATAATATATCATATGTTTTTATATATTTTAACATTAATATTGTTAAATGTATACAAAAATAAAATTTATCATTATTCATAAACTAATATATATTTATATATCTCTATAATACTAATTATCAATAACATATGAGAATTCATATATACCAATTACGATTATTCAGCTACTAATTTGTAAAATTATACAATCACGTTGTTCTTTGAACTAACCAACACACACCCCAGTGAATAGTAGCGCTCAAATACCTCACTCCCCTGTTGCTAACAAGTTCTGTCCTCTCTCACCACGCACACTGCCTCCCCTCTTTTACGCAATAGCACTGATCGCTTCCACTTCATTCGACTCATGTTCAACACACACAAAGGATCCACTCTACACCTGATCATCAACCGCACGTGAATCGAACCACTATGTCGCACATAAGAAAACTTCCCTCACAAAACCTCTTTCTCTCTATCTATCCATACAAATTGTATTCCCCTTGTATTTGAGAAAGTTTGCTAAAGTTAAATCACTTTCTTTTTAACATCAAAACCTGTACGGCAAAACATTTCCAATTTATAATTCTCAAACAAAGGTTACTACACAATATAATTCTAGGTAGCGCAGTAGTTATATCATCCTCCTTAGCTACGCTCAGGGCGTGCAAGCTGAAGATTTTGCTACGTAACCAGTTCTTCATAGTCAAAAGTTAAGAACTAACAATAAACTGTAGTTAGGTAACGGATACCATATAAGGTCAACGAAACATAATTATTACTTAAATCCATAACATGAACTAACGGGAATTAAGCATTATGATCATGTTATTGAGACAGTACCCGACGAATAGACAGCAATAATGTCTCTAAGAGGGGCCAACACGACCTTGTCGCTCACTGCACCGTTATTCAGTAATGAGTCTCAGTGAAACCACCGGTCTTCACACTAGCCCGTCGAGATAAGAGAGCTTCTAGGGGAAACTTCGATATTTGCAAGTATACTTTGTGCAAGAGAAACATGGCTATCTCTAACATATCAGGTTACGTTTCCAAGTTGTATAACACTTAATATGTAACATTAAAAAACAAGAATTTATCATACTGACAGTAAACTCAATACGAATCAACGAATATATGTCAATCGTTAACGAAAGTCTTCATAAGTTCATATCAGACTAAAACATATTATGGAACTGCCGTGCCGAACCGGTCTTCCACCTGAATTCCGACTGGGGATAACGAGCCAACTCAGAATATAAAAATGAGCTCAATTGATATAATATCTATCGAGGCATGATCGATTATACGAGTAGATAACAACAACCTAAAGACGGTTGCGAGTCGGACTGAGGTGAAGCTTGAGAGTGCCTCACCTTGTCGCGTGAACTCTGCAAAGCGAGCTATTTACGGGGTGCCGAACTTAAAAATAGTTAAACTATTCGCTTACTGATATTTATTAAAGAACATTATTTCTTAGTCAAGGAATTTTTTTTGTTATTTGTATGTGTGGTTAAAGCCTGTTGAGTTCTGCTCACGCCAGAAAATTGAGCTTTCTTAGGAAACTGCGAAGTGAGTATTAGGGATAAACTTGATCAGAACAGTCTAGTATAGATAAATCTTTAGTATACTGAGTCTACTCATCTCTAAGAACCGGTAATCTACAACTTAAAATACGGATTTCTCGATCTTCATGCTTGGTGAGAAATCGCTGTATGCTGTGGATGCATTCTTGAGAAAGACGTTTATAATAACGAGGATCTTTGTTTGAGCGTTAACTCTTAGTGTTTATGTATTAACCATTGAATGCGTTCAGAGTTCGCATTAAGAGAAGTGTGGCACTAGGTAACCGCACTCTTCTGGACGATGGTCGGTTGTCTCCACCTGTATTAAACGCTATTTGTTAGTAATGGTAGGGTTTGTTCTCGAACCGTTTTGTGGGTTTTATTCGTCTGTATGGCGTTGTGTAGGGGAGAGGAAAATAAAATTAGTCTTCCGGCCCCTTATATTCTACTAGTCGTGAAGGTAGTATGTGTATTCATATGTGCCATATTTAACTTATCCAGAAGAGTGTTGGTGTAACAACGTACTTACCAGCATGTAAATATTTCAGTATTGTAATTAAATGATAATATATTCGAATATCTCTTTTGGGTTTGTTTTTGGGTCTCTTTCAAGGATTGACTTGAATCAATAGATACATCAGAGTGAGAGGTAGCTTGGGTATAGGAGACGGGGTGGTGAGGTGATATGTTCTTGATTATCACCTGATTTACTGCTTTAAAATCACCATAAAACCTTAACTTTTAACCACGAAAGGTCTAACAACCAATAAAGATGCAAAAGACACTATTAATTATTTTATGTATTCTTTTGTAAAACAGCAGGTTATGGAGGATTATGTTTCAGGGACTGGAGAGTCTGGCGTAAAATTTTGATTGATCAGCGGCTACCTTCCTGGTACGCGGCGTCACGAAGCTATTTCTCATTTAACAATTTCCCGAGTCCGGACTCGGCTCTCTCTAGTGTAAAGCATAACTTTCAAATTACCCACGTAATATCGACTTCCACGGGCCTGTCCGCTCCAGCCATAGTTATTTTATATAAATGTTACGCCTTGAACGAAGGTCGATTGAACATTAGTACTGAGCTACTGGGAACTTCACTGAGCAATTATGATAACTAAAAAAATTCGTTAGATATGCATTGCTATTACATCGCATAGAGAGCTATCAACGAGGCTTTAGTGGCCTATAGAGCTCTGCACAATAACTCTATGTTATAAACTTCCCATATTCCTCCATTTCATCGTATTAGAGAAAAATTGAATGCGTTAAATGTTGATGAGTACATATAAAATTTTTTGAAAGTGCAGTGATAAATCATGTAACGTAAACTTTACAAACTCTAGTATAACTATGATGGAAAGAATAAGATGCATTTAAGACTTAAGACTTATGGGCAAAAGTTAACTAAACACTTCATTTTTATTTATTAAAATATTGTTATAAATAGACTAGATCTATTTAACAATTATAAGGATAATAATAAAAAGCTATTACAATAGAACACGAGATATTCTAAAATGTACATCATAATTCTATACTGAAAATATATATTATAGTATATTCTGTATATCTTTATTAAATAAGATTCTTAATTATATAAAATTATAGAGTGACACAAATTAACTGAAAAAGCATTTCAAGAGATTCTGTTTACAGTATAAAACTCAAAAAGAACAAACGCTCTATAATTCTTCTTTTAGTTTATAATTATAAAATTTTACTCTTCTAGAGACTATAAACTCCCCACTACTAAGTTCTAATATTCATCACTTCATTAACTTACCACATAGACTGGTAATAAATGTTTTACATCAGTTATTATCATACTAATAATAGATTAATTAGAAATAATCTATAAAATTAGAACACTTAATTATTACCCTTATAGAAGAAAGTAATACATATTAAATTAATTTACATCAAATATATAACATAATATACATCTGAATTATAATAATATATATGATCTTAAATAATTAAAATATCTTCTTTGTCCTCATTATTCTTTAAAATAAACTAATCTTAATTGACTACGTGTCATTTGAATGCAAGTCTAAATCGTATTTACTGCGATAGTCTGAAAATTAATTTAATTAAGTGACCTAACTATCCTTCAGAAACGATATGTTCGTCGGCGATATCTATAAAGAATATAATTCATTTCAATAATAAATTTCATCGCATAATAATATTTAGTATACTTAATTTTCTTACATAATTT
Source organism: Trachelipus rathkii (assembly GCA_015478945.1). Taxonomy (NCBI): domain Eukaryota; kingdom Metazoa; phylum Arthropoda; class Malacostraca; order Isopoda; family Trachelipodidae; genus Trachelipus; species Trachelipus rathkii. The sequence continues at coordinate 21,906 of JABUQX010021502.1, forward strand.
AGGAAATCATTGTCCTTATCTTATAAATAAACGAACATTATAATCGTGTCTTACTTTATGGGTAATTGTAACAATATTATTTTGGCCTTTTTTACGATGAATTTCTTGTGATCACAATTACATTATGTAAATATAGTTGTTTCCTTCCCGAATAAGTTTCTTCCTCTCTGATAATAATTAATTGGACAAAAATAATAATGTGAATATTCTTAGACATCTATCAAAAGCATTATTATTATTATTACTATACAAAAAGTAATCATTTTTATTTTTCCTTCATTATTTTCTATATAAGAATATGCAAGTGTTTTTCATCAAAATTTATATTTTTCATTGTAACATTTGTCAACATCTATTCTCTTTTTTATAAGGTGTAGATACATGAATACCTCTTTAAGGTTTTACTCAAATGAGTTTTAGTGAAAGAAAAATTAAGTGACATTTAAGCTGACAAATATCTTTATTTTTAATTTCTATCCTTGTTTAATCTATAAACTAACCTATCTATTATAATTCTTGTTAAATTATACCTAAAAATGTCAGTAATAATAGGATAGTAACTTCACTGTCTATAGGTCTATTTTAAATTGTTCGGTGTTAAGGGTGTGAAGAGCTGCCTTCTCTCCTAATACTGTACATTACTTGAAGGTGACAAATCTAAAACTTAATTATATATCTTCTGTAGGTTAATACATCTATAATTACGTGGAAAACGATATAACTGGAATGAAGATGATTGGACGCCTAGAAAAGTGGATCGACACATGTAAAGGAGGAATACAGGCGTTTAAGATCATTTCGTAATTACTCACTCAACTTTAACCTCTTCGTCTTAATTCTTATGATCATCGTAATAGTATTAATTTGGTTTCCACTTATACAAAATTCAGTTATAATTAATATAAACTCCTCACTCTTTCCTTGGACCCTTTTGATTTAATTAGATAACTGGTAGTTTCCGTTAAAACTTTTTTGTAGTCTAATATATCATGGATATTAATTCGCTTTATTTCCTGAGAGGGCTATACCTTTGTATATTCTTTCAATATAATTCTCTCAATAATTGAACTTGTGAGTAGCATAGTTAGTTTATGAATATGTTTACTCTTTAACACTTTTTATAGTTTAATTAAGCTTAAGAAGATTCGACCTTCCTTTCTGATAATTTGCATTTCTGGCTTTCTCCTTTTATCTCTAAATGTCTGTGGTCCTTGACTAACAAATACTATATATTCTATTAACCATCTAGCAACCGATTTTTCTCCTTGTTGGCGTAAAAGAGTCTAATTATATCTGCTTCAATATTATCTTGACTAACGTGTTATTTTAATTTCGTGCATCTTATGTAAGATGGTATATTTGTGATTATTCTATCAAATTAATCTAGCTCTGTATATGGTTGTCATTTAGTTTTTGTCTCCTTGTGTACTCCCTCTTTTTTTCTTTTGTTCCTGCTTGCAAAGTTCTGTGTACTTTTTTCTGACAACGCTTTGTTTTAACCCTCACTCAGTTCAATAACAATTTATCTTTCGTACTGTCTCGCTGTTTTATTTATTCTTTTTTGCCGCGCCTTATGCTTCCCCTTTCCTTGGTAGGGTATTCTACAATTTCGGCTTTCGATTTTGCCTTATTATTCTGTTCACTTTGAGCTTTCCAGAGGTGAATTGTTTTCTATATACTTCATTCCAATCTAATGATTTCGACTTTCTTAGCCTTTTACTCTATTTTAAACCTCTTGTCGGATGTTGAGAAACTTTCTTTTTTGACTGCTCGTAGTCTTCTGACTAGATTTTTGTTTAAGAGGTTTTTTTATTTTTATCTCTTCATCACATCAGTCTTCTTTACATGCTATGCTCTACCGTATTTTCCCCATCTGTATGTACACCACATGTGGCTTTGTCTCTTTATGCCTTGAACCAGAACATATGCTCTCCCTTCAGCACTCATTCTGAAAACACTAGAGTACCTCTGCTGAGGCCCGATTTATGTTCGCTCAGAGTGACGTGTCGATATATCGCGTTTTTCCTCAGTTTATCCACCGTTACATCTCCTGCATTCCATTATCGCTCTTACCGTTTGAAACTCTGTTCTAAAGACTGTTGCTCCTGTTTTTAATTCTTTTTTTATATCTCACGATCAGCCTTAATATATTTCACTTCTCTTTTCGACACACATATGAAAGAAATAATATATGTGAGAACACTCATAGTATTCAACTGTTTTCATTCAATCATACTCTACACTTTCTCGACAGTCTACACGGATATCTTCTGAGATATGAGTCATTCATTTATTTTGGTCGCTTGTATTCCGGGATGCTATTTTTTCTCTCCTATTGTCTGCTGCTGTTTTTAATTCGATGCGGTGGCCCGACAACATAGTTGGCGTTCACGCCTGCAGAATCTGATATCCACCCCATATCGGCCGCCTCCATTCCAACTCCTACTTGGCTATTTTATATTCACGTGTCAAGCGAATCACTTATTCGACCCCTATAAGACTCACACATATTGTCAATCCTGCCAGGCACTACATACCCTATATTATAGCCTTCACTTTGGTTACCTGTTCGTCTCACCTTATGATTCTTTATCACTGACCCGCTTTGGTCACATCATATTTTATCGAGAGAGTGAGTCACATGCAATGAGAGAGTCATCTATTATTAGCCACTCTTATTGATTTAGACTACTTAGTTTCATATATATCGTCTTTGCTTAATATAGTCTTCATATTTTGTGTCGCACCTTGGTACCCTTCTTGAATACGCTATTTCTGTAATGTAGTCTCATGATAGATCGAGATATATTGAGAGTGCACTTATATTTTTCTCACATGTTACTTTTTCTTCAGCAGTTAAATATTGTGAGGTATTAATAACAAATGAAAACATACTATCATCGTCTATCTATACTCTACTATCACTTTTGATAATGAATTTAATTTTACATACAATTATCAACAAGTAACTTGTGAAAAAACAAATTGATCTAATATTTATTTCTACTACGTTATCAGTTAACTCATATATCATTCTGCTGCTATGTTACTCTCACGACTTCATGTTTGTTGATATAGTTGTTTTTGAACTCATTCTCTTCTTCGGGACTGTATCGGTACTCTCTGTTTGCGCTGATTCAGTGAAATTGGCATTTTCATATTTTGTTTTCTGCTCCATGTCTTTGCAGTGTCCTTGTTCTATATTGTTATCCGATATGTTGAATTTATCAAGTTCTAAAGTATTAGTGAGTATGCATTTCTTTAGATTCTGTTTACATGTATGTTCTCATTTATTTTTTTCGTTTCTAAGCTTACGTGTTACGTTTTCTATCTGAATATAAATTTACGGTCCTTGGGTGTCTAGTCTTCAACTTTAATTATTATCCATATCTTATCCTTAGTTATGGTGCAGCCATCTAACATTCTTTTAAATTTGCTACCTATTCCAACTCTGTTAAACATTTCTTTTATATAAGACATATCATTTCAGTGTTACTAAATCTTTATAGCGTACCCATACTCTCATTAATTTATTTTAAATTTTGACTATTTTTGTTATTTCTATTTTTCATTGACCTATTTCCCTTGCCTCTGTGCAGTATCTTGTGTAATATTAGGCCTCTGTTATGAGAGCATTCATTCTTTATTTTTCTATTCACTATATGGGGCTTTATACGCTTTTTTAGCTTTAATTTATTATCTTTAAAAACTATTAGTTCTTGGCTGTAATTTCTATTTACCGGAGTGATACTCCGTAGATTTCCCTCATGGGTAAGTGTCGCACATTGTCTTCTCACCAAAGTGATATTAATTACACCAGATATACGCGTAGGTTTCTATCTCCATAACTGCAGAATGTACATGATCCGGTATTCCAAGCGGCAAAGGTAATATCAATCCACAAGAGTTCATTTCGTTTCCTCTAATCTATAACACATTAAAAAGTGTAACTCCGTACCGGGCTAAGATCGAAACGAAAACTTTGGAGTGACTTACGAGTTTTCCACTCTTTTCTACATGATATACGTGTGATTTTTGTGACTTGGGCCGCGATGGTATAAATGGTCTCCTGCTTGAGTATGGTGTTATCAACTTTCCAGTCTATTCTTATATATATTACTATCCACATCATTTGCCACAGCTCAATATTAATTTGACGCATGCTTATGAGAGTATTTTGTTCCACTCAATTGCTTTGGTGAATATCTAACTGAATGTGGTCACGCACGCAAAACGACTATATTATTGACAATGTATCTTTGTCCACCAATAAAGGAACTCTCCCCGTATCATCTGGTATCGGTCGGTCTATGCTAGTTTTTATGGATGCACTTGGGATTCGACTGGCAGGTTTACAGCCCTGTTGTTTCTGCTCAATACAATCTAGAGGAAGTGATCATTCCTTTGCACACGAAAACGATCAGCATATCTGTTTATCTTTTTTTCTCTTTGCCAGTATGCGTTATAGCGTAAACATACGTGCTCATATAGACCCAATGTATTATGCTTCTATATTGATCCTACAGCTCATGTATCCCTGTGTGTGATTCATGTTAGCATTCATAATTTTAACGGGACGGGTGTCTAATTTCACTTAATATTTCAACATGTTTCTTTCTATAAAGGTCGAAACTAATTGTGTCATGACAAGTTTTTAATTAAATTATTGAGCATAACTTTTGAGTATTAAAACGTTCTTTAACATCTTGTTGTCATATCTCTGGGCGCCCAGAACAAGCGAGGAATAAATATAGTCCTTTACGGCTCTTTCTATAAGAACGTTCTTAATTAAATCTCCCAAGAGATACTTGAAAAATTTAATTCTGTGAACTCAATGAGCCACTTGCAAAATCACGCCATTCCATTTATTAAAGAGTCGGCGAATTTATAAGTGTTTTTCTATAATCTTATTAAGGTCTTATTATTTTTCCTCTTAGTATTATCAATTCGTATCGCCATCATTATGTTATGTATCATGGAAAATTCTTTTACGTTATAATTCTAACATCCCTTGGAAAATTCTCTCAATTATTGTTTTTCTTTCTCGAAATGAATTAATTATTCTCCTCTCACTTTATATCACCATACTTATTCATAGTTCCATGTTGTCTTTATTCTGACTCGATTTTTCAATGTTAATTTTGAATAAGTGATCTCTAATGAATGTTTATTATTATTATACATTTTGAAGCATCTTCTGAATATATTGGCAATCTAACATGGTATTTGACAATGTTTCTTCCTGCTTTTTAAATTGTATCATCGAAATTTTCAAATTTCGTACAAGAAGTACGAAGTGCTACATCTAATGGCATATTCTTAAAGTGATTTACTGAGCTTTTGATATATTTAATTCAAGATCTCCAATTTGAAAGCTTTAGTATGCTTGTTACGATTTCTCTATTCTTGCCCGTGAAGTGAAGGTTATCGTCCAGTCCATACAATTTAGTTTAATCAATAGTGTGTGATTGACATTTTTCTAAGCTAAGGCTTCATACGGCATCTGCTGTTCTCCATAGGGTCTCTCTGCCTTTTTCTGTGCTAGGAATATTTGTCTTGCCTTAAACACAATAATAAAGCTTTATCGGTCATCTATTCTCCGTCTGATTTCCTTGAGTTAATACTCCTGAACTCTCTATAGCGTTTCGCGGATGCATCAGTTCAAGACATTCCTAATAATGCTATAAAAGAGTCTTGTGATCTTACTTATTATGGAGTAGTGTTGCTTCCGCTTGAGAGAAGCGCTCCGGCTTTTTACAATGTTTTATCGCACAAGTAAATTAACTAGATCTTTCGAGCACTTCACTGGCTGCCTGGCTTTCCGATCTACAACATCTCCACACCATGTTGAGCTATGTTGTTTTCGCTCGGATAGCGGCTCTTCCTGTCTCTAAAACGAGGCACTTCTCTGCTGATAACCGCATGTCTTGGTTATAAGATTTTCATTCTTGCATATATCTAGTTTAGACTGCCATTCTGCCGTAAGTCTGTACAATGCTATTTTATAGTCTACCTCCCTGTTTGTCTTTTTTTTTTGTGATGTTTCTAATAATCTATCTATTTACTCTTGAGAGATGATTGAGGGTACTTGATTATTATGGTATTCTTAATCTTCAGATCCGTCTATCTGATATTATGTTACGTTAGACAGAGACTTATTTGCCTTATGCGGCATAGAAGATATGCTGGTTCGTTTTTGTCCTGCGAGTCGAGATTTTCTGTCTAATTTCTTCTTTAAGGTGACAAAGGTTCTTTTTAACTCCACAGTAGTTGGCACTTGTTCTTGGTACAAATCGCACTCTACATATTTCGTTCCTGTTGCAAGCGGTGTATTCTGGGTTTTGCGCAGTGAGTGGTCTCCACTTTGATTCTTATAGTTGACTCCGTTGGGGCTTAGTATTAGAAAGAGGTTATGCTCTCTCATTTCTTAGTGCATAATTGAGATATTAAAGTGTTTCCTACTGAAATAGTAATTTGTGAAAAAATGGAGTTTCATAGTCGATTGCTAATGTTTCACCTCAAATGTTTTTAGGTAGACGTGTGTTGCTTTTCTCCCGAACACTGCTACTAGCATCGCCTACTTGAACCGATCATCGTTCTTTATCTCATTGAAGTGTATCCGATTTGTTATTCTGGAGCAACATCTATAAAGCCACTTGTTAGTTTACTATTATCTTACTTAAATGTCTTCTTTTAGCTAATATTCATGCTTTGTGCCTAATCAGCAAGATTGTTGAATTGGGGTTTGAAGCCTTTATAAATATCTAAAACATGTAAAGTATTTTGGTATCGCATTAAAATGATTTAAGTATCGTCTATTTTTGCATTGCCACTTACTTGTCTCGGGTTACCTTAGTTACAGTGTTCTATTATAGTTGGATGCGTCGCGTCAATAGGACATGTAACCTAGTTGCGTGTTTACGTGTTAGTTTTCCATTCAGATGTTTTAAGTGTCAGAGAATTAGCTGGTTCGGTTTCGTCTGTGTTCTAATAGTCACCACTGTTCGATTTATTGGATTACATTTTGCTCCATCTGAATTTCCGTCATTTGACGTGAGCATTGTTTGAAGTCCAAAATGTCTTACATCTTTCCTGCAATTTATCTCCTTCCGTCTGTGTGTATTTATGGGTAAGTTGCTATATTGAGGCGAGCTAATCTTGATGTGTTGTACTTTATGTAATCCTATCATCTGTGCCAATCCTTACCATGGTATACTACCACTTAAATTTTCACGAGACAAGTGACCCTAATTTACTCATGTCTATGTCACGATTTTATTTGATGCAGAGAAGCATTCTATGTAATCATAATTGTTCATGATTGCGTGTAAAAAGTTTCTTAAAGGATTGGAGCCCTTATTGCTATGTGTAAGTGGTTGTTTCGAATGGTGTGCTTTTGCATATATATCACCCTGATTTTTTTCTTCCAAAGACTTCCTATATCAATACTTCCGTGTCCAAACCATCTTCCACCTAAAACTTCCATTTAAAATGTTACGTTCGTCATGTTCTTTCAGATCTACTCGAATTTTTAAACCATCTTCGGCAATTTCTTTGGTTCACTAAATCCAATACCTATAAATCTGTATGACTACATTCTTTATTTTAAGTTCTTTCATTTTTTGAAATTTTTATTACTTCGTAAATCTTAATTGGAGTTATTGCTACTGTATAAAGCGCAAGCATCTTGTTACATATATTTTGTCTATTAGTTAGACATGGCTGAAAGGTGTTACTTTCTCTATTTTATGTGGATTTCAGTTCCGATGTTACTTGCAGCTCTAAAGGTCTTCTATCTATATCTAGTTCTTTTTAACTATCTAATTCCAATTAATTTCCACTTAGCTCATGTCTTTACCTACTTCCATAAGTTTTAACAAAAGATCTAGGGGGAAGTCTAATTTTATACTCAGTAGTTTACAATGTTCACGCGTTCCTACCAGTTATTGTTGTATCTGGTATGAAAATTAGATTGTTTCCGTGTAAAAACTGCTTCTTGGTATGGTAAAAGTTTTCTCTTTGGTAAAAGTTTCCTGTGGTAAAAGTTTCCTTTTTGTCTAAAGTTTATAAAGATAATATTTCATCTGAGGTCACTATACTTGTGATAAAGCTACCGTTGCCACTATAAGCGTCCCTTTGTATTTTATTTTAACTTTAATTATACCCTGGTGATCGATCGAAGTTTGGTTCATGCGTGCACGTGTTCTAATTCTTTCCCCGGTCTGCCTATTGGATGTCTATCGAGGCTGTAGCTCGCGCGTTGTACCCTTTTTCTTAGTTCTGTTATGCTACGCTTCGTCTTCTGGCTGTTGCCACTTTGTTAATGTTGCCATCCTTTCTTGATTAATACCTTTATGATGAATTTGTCTCTAATCGGATGTTGATGAAATGGTTCAATGTTTCTTAGTATTAATTTTCTCTCTCCTGGAACACATTTATTCATGCTACCATCGAGTTTATTACTTGTGTTAGAGTAGCATAGGCTTGCCATTGGTTTTGACACCTGGATTTTCGTCTTAAAAGTACTCTGTGTATAGTAAAGCTGTCCTCTGAGATAAGCTTCATGCTGCATGCAAAAGTTTAAGTGTTGGTAAAGGTTCCTCATCTGTAATACGTATTATGTGTGTGAAGGTTTGTTCCGTTGTGCAAATATAATTATAGTTCGCTATTGAGGTTAGTCAAGTTATATTATTTAAATGTGCATAACTTTTGTTAAATTCGATCAGCGATCCAAAATTGTTGTTAATGCACTATCGTAAGATATTATTCTATTGTCGAGTTTTCTGTTACGTTATTGGGAAGAGTTGAAAAACCGAGATTCTGTCGACTGTATCTAGTATAATCTACTATGATATCATTGAGGGAACTTACATTATATCAAGGGATATTGAACGAATTTGACGATTGTAGCATTCCGTAGTTTGATAACTCGACTTGTATCTAATAATTTAATGATTGTGGGTAACTAGTTGACAGTACAAAATGAACGAATTGTCGGTTAGACCTGGTTGTTGAAAATACAAATACGGAATGGAATGAATGAATTGTAGCTTGACTGAAACTCAAGCGTAGAAAAACGATTTAGGGTATTTAAACTTTACATGGAATTATTTATACGTATGGTTTGTCGTTCGTCATATACTGTTTCTACTTTTCTGATTGGTTGATTAAATGAAGATTCGTTACCTTTTAGGACTGTTTATCACACGCGTTTTCTTCAGTAAGCAAATATTATGTGCATACGTGTGCAGAGAGACTAAGTAGTTGTATATACTCCTTCCTATTTTGACGCCCTGAACAGCGGTTAGATGGTATTCGTGTTAGAAGGTCTGTTGGTAAGTACGGACCCTATCGGATATATTGATTGTTATTTTTTAATATAATTTTCGTACAAGAATGGAACATCGATATTAACTGACCTAACCGTTAGGAGGTTGATCCATCTAGTAATTGTAGTCCTTTGTATTCAATGATATATAGGTGTAAGCGCATGTTCAGATTTGATTTAATCAGTGCAATCCC
>JABUQX010021503.1:2500-29351 GCA_015478945.1 Trachelipus rathkii
ATTTTATTAAAATAATATAATAATAATTAAATAATTAATTAATAAATAAATTAATTAATTAATTAACTAATAATAATTAAAATAATAAATTCTCTTAATATATGTCAGAAAAAAGGTCAGTCCTAATATAATTCTAATATGTATTTTAAAAAATCAAAATTTATGTATTATACAGGATGTTCAGTTCCCGAAGAAACTAAAATACTTCGCTACTGTTAGAGTGGGACATTTCAGATAAGACATAGAATAGCATTTTAGAAGGTGTTATAGATCATAGCGTAGGAATGTAGGAATGCAGGCGGATGGAGAACAGTTGAAGACAATCAATGAAGTTGTAGTTAACAGTTGTTGGGCTTGACGACGGCAAAATTTGCAGGCGATGGAGGATCCCATGACATGTGGCTGTAAATGATGTTTTTGTGACTAATGCGGAGGCGTGCAAGGATTACCTCTTGCAAGCGATTTTGTCGGTTAGACGAAGGTCACCCACCAATGTTCGGGTTTGTATTTCTAAATTTCGTCAATCGCTGAACACTTTCCTAGCACTCATGCCAACAAGACCGGAAACCAAGTATTTGAAGAAGATAATAATCAGTTGATGGAAGGCGACCTTGTTGATTGGCCTCCGTGAGGTACCCAGAGTAGATACGGAAAGATTAAAACTATTTCATTGCCAGTCACCCCTACGTGAGAGGAGGCCCAACAGAGTGTAAATTGTTTTTCGCGAGAATGGAGCAACCGAAGAAATTGTTGTAAAGCGGAGACTATTGTGTGTTTGGAGTAGGGGGCTTTGAGCGCCTGGAGGGGACTAAGCGAATCCGAATAAATAACATAAGAGTGGTTTTGGCTAAGGAATAAAATTTGAGAAAGGGCAATCATTATATCCATTAGTTCTGCAATAAAATTTTAAGCATTAAGGGGAGGGTATTGGAGAGGGTGAGATTGGAAAAGATAGCAGACTCGCTCACACAGTCCCCTCTTTTAGAGCCGCCAGTAAACACTGGAATGGTTCCCCCTTGAACTACAGTGTGAGAAAAGAGTGATGCCTTATATAAGGCTGCGGGGTTGCTGGATTTAGAGAGAGAGAGAGAGAGAGAGAGAGAGAGAGAGAGAGAGAGAGAGAGAGAGAGAGAGAGAGAGAGAGAGAGAGAGAGAGAGAGAGAGAGAGAGAGAGAGAGAGAGAGAGAGAGAGAGAGAGAGAGAGAGAGAGAGAGAGAGAGAGAGAGAGAGAGAGAGAGAGAGAGAGAGAGAGAGAGAGAGAGAGAGAGAGAGAGAGAGAGAGAGAGAGAGAGAGAGAGAGAGAGAGAGAGAGAGAGAGAGAGAGAGAGAGAGAGAGAGAGAGAGAGAGAGAGAGGGAGAGTTCAAGGCCAGACGGATGATGGGAAAAGGGAATATCCAAGGTGTAAAGCCTCTATCGTAAGAACAAAGAAGCACCTTTTACAAAGGTATTTTGAGGAAATGAAGAATGCTATAAAGTGCTTTTTGTATACAGCCAGTGAGAAGAATTCTGAGCTACCTCTCGCAAAATTGGTCAGAGAAGAAGGTATTGGGGCTTGATATTGAAAATAACTTGCCCATACGTTATATTCTCTCCGCAGAGAAAGAGGCATCATGTCGGCTTCAACTTCGAGGCTCATCCAGGATGGCGATCGGAAAACTCCTGTGGAGATACGAATCTCCATTTTTTGAATGAGATCTAACAGGTGAATTAGAGTTGGGTAGACCTTATCATATACTACGCAGCCTTAGTCTAACTTCGATCGGATTAGGCGAGTTGGAGATGTGAAACTGAATTGCCATCAGCATCTAGTATTTTGAGGTGAGATGACGCAATAGGTTAAGCGAACGATGATAAGTCGATGTCTTATGGTTAATGTGTGATTCATATGTTAGGTGGTCATCCAGAATGAAGCCTACAAATTTGACCTGTGAAATAACAGGAATGTGTGAACTATATATGGTCATCATCGCGGGAGGAAGGTGACAGGTTCCATTTTTTCGGAAATAGTATTAGTGAGGTTTAGGCGAGTGAGAAGTGAAGTCGCGGGAGTTGCCCAATTTTGAAATGCTCTCAATGGGTGGGTGAAGTTGACATTTAAGAAATGATAGTCCGACACCAGCAATGTATAATGCCAGGTTATCAACAAACAGGGAAAGCTTGACCGTTGCTGGTATGGTAGCAACGATGTCATTGAATCGGACAGTAAATAATATACACTAAGGACACTGCCTTGAGGAACACCTTCATCCAGAATGAAGTGACGTGATAGAACAGAAGAGAACCTGACCTTTATGAATCTGTCTGACAGAAAGCATTGTATAAAGAGAGGAAGCTGTCCTCCGAAATCCAAAGTGTGAAGTTAAAGAAGGACCCCAGTTCTTCATAATATCATAAGATTTTTCAAGATAAAAAATAAAAAAAACACCAAAAACCATTCCGCCAATTGTGAAATATTCCCGAATGTCATGGAGCAGTTCAACAAGGGATTCACGGTCGAACGAATTTTTTGAGTAAGACAAACTGTAAGTCATAAAGCCTGGCGACTCTTTAGAACAGGGTGAAGGTGGCCTTCAATCATTTTCTCCATTATTTTGCATGACAGGCTAGCGAAATTTGTTTTTGATTGTCCATCAACTTCGGATCTTTCCCAGGTTTGGGAATAGGGGTTATAAAAGTTGTTGTTCAAACAGATGAAATAGAAGATTCTATCCATATCCTGTTATACAGATTCAGCAGGAACGCTGATGCAGATGGGTGAATGTGACGCAGTATTATATACGAAATTACCGTCTTTGGTATTCGCCAATGCAGCTTCATACTCTGAAAGTTTAAAAAAAACGTAATTGGTATGATCTTCTCCTTTCGCCGTTGGAAAGTCTGGCGGTACACTGTTAATTCTTAATTCTTGAGATAGAGAGAAGAACTCAAGTGGTAGGCAAAACTAAAGCCTAATGCAAACAGCTGCTGGAGCAGAAATCATGCCGGTTATATCAGACCCATAGAGGAGAACTTTGAGTGGAGAGTTGTTGGAGGGGCGAGATATTTTTTATACAACTTTCGACACTGAAGAAAGGCTAGTTGTGGAGTTAGCTGTCGAAGTATAAGTTTGAAAATATTGTATGCGCGTTTGACGATTGATTCAACGATTATAAAATAATCATGTTTGGGGTGTTACGAGTTCATTTATGTTCCCGGTAGTTTTTCTTCTCCCGGTTTCCTTGTGCACGCTTTTGGGACAACAAAGGATTTTGATCACCTACCTGCAGAATATCGTGGAATGATAGTTTCTGCTGCTGTGATGATAACTTGCTGGTAGAAGTTAAAGGCCGCATCAATGGTCGGAAACCGCTCATTGAAGAGAGAAAATTGGATAGCTGAGGCCTGATTAAAAGTTAACCACTCTGCTCGATCATAAGGCCAGTGGGAATGACGTTCTAACATTGGGCAAGGCGTGAGTTCAAGTAAGTCTATCGGATAATGGTCGCTTGGGAATAGAAGCAAAAGGATATATCTATAAAGGTTAAAGCATCCCATGGAAATGTGGTTGGAAGAAAGAAAAGAGCTTAGCCCTCCTGGGGCGAGGCAACAGAGTCACCCCATATGGGGTGACGAAGGTTAAAATCTCTTAATGTGACAACCAGAGGTGGGACCTTCTTGGAAAGGCCGACTAAGCATGCCTTAGTGAATTCGCTACTTGGAATCAAGTAGAACTATCAAATAATGAAATAGGTGGACAGATCGATTCGTGATGCCACTTCGTGGAGTCTAGTTCAAAGAGGGACAAATTTATGAATAAGAATTCTGGCCTCTCCCTTATCGTTGTCACCTCATTTTATAGATGTCAATGGTGACTTGTATTCCGATGATTGGGAGAGGTCGCGATGGCATAGTTGAAGTTCCTGCAAACTTATACATAAATTTATCAGTTGAACAAGTTCTTCAAAATTTGAATAGTAGCAACGACAATAGTCTTAAGAAGATCATCTTTATAGTAAGCGACAATGGCAGAAGAAGAATCAGTTTGGGTGGATAGGATAATGCGTGGGATCTAACGGGGAGGAGCTGTAAATCCAGATGGTAAAGAATAGTCGAACAAAAGTAACTTGGGTTGTACGATTGATTTCGGGGCGGAGATTCCTGTGGTACTTGGTGTAGAGGCTTCACTATGAATGCAAAGCAACTTGAATTTGACCAAGTCCATATTATTGTGTGTACGCAAGTTATTCTCTGGAAGAGCAATTAGAATGCACATAAATAGAAGTGGGAGCGATGTCAGTTTCCACCTGGCAAGCAAATTCAGAACTGGGGGCAAAGTATGGGTCTGATTCCAAGGAGAAATTGTAGGAAGGTGGCAGCGGGAAAGTGTCTGATAGGGGAATAGAATGGACATTCAGTGGTTCCCAGAGATTCTGTGAAGCACAAAAGTACAGGACTGGAGGCTTTTTTAGTGAGTCATTAGTTGGGTGACTTTAAAAGGCTGAATATTCTGAGTCAGGGGAGGAGATCCCTGGAGTCCCTTTCTTGACGTCGACTGCAGCAGAATGCCTAGAGAGTTGCTTTGTTTGCGTAGAAAATTTTTCCATTTCATCTCTCTCAGAAGTTAAAGAAATTCGTGATAAGTGATATATATATATATATATATATATATATATATATATATATATATATATATATATATATATATATATATATATATATATATATATATATATATATATATATATTCTTCTTATATATATACTATATATATATATATATATATATAAAGCTCCATTTGGGAACGGGAATCCATTTAATCCTGTAGGGTATAGAATCCTTTAGGGAGTGTTATGATAGGAAACTTGAAAGATGAGTTAAGGAAAGATTCAGAAGAACTGCAATAATTCATCAATCTATCAGAGGATTTGTAGGTGGGAAGTTCGAGAGTCAGTGTTGATTGGACATTATCAACTGATGTCGATGCTTTGGTCTCGGGGATATTACCTACATCGAGGTCTCTTCTAAGTTTCAATTTTTGCAGCGGGATTCGATGTATCCTGCTTTAAGAATTCAGATGTTTTGTATTTTAATGAAGAATCCATGGTTTGGCGCCCATTCTTTTGTTTCTGCTCAGGGACATCCGTTTCAGGAGTAAGAGCAATGGTAGGAGACGAATTGGGAGATATAGAAGCAGGCCTCTACATGGGTTTGCTAACTCATCAGGAGGGTAGGAGGCAGAGTTTTTCGGCAGGAAATACTCTCCAAGATTTGTAGTTCATGAGCAAACTTAGTTTCGTTGCTGGTTGGTTGAAAACGAGTAGTCGCGGTTGGGTTGTTGACGGAATCTGGATCGGGAAATTGGATCGAGGGCGGCTTACAGACTATTTGAGTAGTCTGTAATATAGGCAATGTAGGCGGGCAGATTGCAGTAACTACATGAGTCCCGCTGGAGTAGGTGGGTTGAATTCTACTGTAATGGGGCTGTGTCGGTTGGTTGACACGCGGAGGCGGGAGAGCTGATTCAATTGTAGCATAGGATTGCCTTTGTCTTGTAGGATATTTGTCTTTGAGCTGGTGTATGGAATCTCTGCTGCTTAATTTTTATATGGTACATAACACCAAAACTTCTTTATCGAACAGGTAAGATGGGCATCTTAGGGAACAGGTACTGAAGTGTCCCCCATAGATTTTGCAGTTTGGAGTGTCTATACAGGGTATGTGAAATTCTTCTCCACAGACCGGGCATGTTGTCATGTCTTCCCCTACAGTATTTTCTGGGTCGGGGAATAGCATGTAAGCCCTATTTTCCCATTTTGTAGGTGGAAAGTGGTGTTAAAAGTTAGGCGTTGGGGAATCCTGTGTGCATTTGAAACAGGAAATCTCTCTGTATGAACTGGCGTTGAAGGAATGGAATGTTTTAGTTTATCTTCATGTATGCATAAAAAGTGCCTTGGAATGTGTTTCTTATTTCGTCAGGAGTAGCAATAAGAGTGATATCTCCAAGAGACTTTTAGTATGACAAGATGGAACTTTGATTCCGAGTATTACCACGAACCAGAAGAGGTCCCTTTCTTATTAACGTGATGGGGGAGTCTTCAACTCCTAAAGATTTTTTAAGTAAATCACTAAGAATAATAGTTTTATGGTCAGTAAGATGTTGAACTATGATTCCGAGTACTAGCGCAAACCAGAAGGGGCACGTTTCTCATTAACGTGATGGGAGAGTCTTCAACTCCTTAATTTTTTAAGTGCATCGCAAAAAATAATAGTTTTATGGTTGGTAAGATGTTTGGACTTGGTGGATCGCAATAAGTAATACATCGGGACAGATGTTTTCACAGACAGTCCCAGGGAAGGGGGAAGCACGCATGATGGTAGTTAATTCAATGAGAACGACTAGAAGGGGAACATTTTCGAGGTGCCCCAGAATGTTTGGGCATCTAGAATGTCAAGAGCGTTACAGGTGAGAGATCGCTGATAGTAGGAAGGGTCTTCCAGGTAAAGTGGAGGTAATCGTGGCGTTAGTGTACGAAGTACAAATCAAAAACCATAGTCCAATTAATATAGCAGTTTCAGTACCGGAAAAATCTGGCGTAATCCGAAGTGAATTTAAAATAACATCCATAATATATTACATCAAAGTGCTCATTCTCATGGGTGTCGAGCTCATGAGGTTTGTGCCCGGAGGACTACGCTAGGTGGTGGGGTATCTTATGATAAGGGTGTTCCAGAGAGGTCGAGAAAAATAAATCAAACATAGTGTTAGGTCGTGTGCACTGAACCACAAACAAGTAATGAGGCTCACACCTCTTTAGCACAGATGATGTCTGGTGCCCCTACCATTGGAAAAGGGATGACAATTGCGTTGACAATTGCGTTTATCTACCTCTCTGGCAAAAAAAATATTAATAGAAACTGTGCCTCGAGGAAGAGGATTGAAAGGTATAGATAATTAATAATTATAGATAATTATAGACAAAAAGATTACGTATGTGACAAGGTTACATACCAGTTCATGGGCAGGTGGGATGTACAAAATCCCCCTAGTATTGGTTCTTATGACTATGTTATGTCCTAAGTTGTAACACCAAGACAATAACACCATAACAAGAATCAATATCCTCTGCAGTAAATATATATATATACTATATATATATAATATTATTATATATATAATATATATATATATATATAATATATTATATATTATATATATATATATTATTATATATATATATATATATATATATATATTACAGAGTGAAATACGGATAGAGAGGAAATGGGGAAAATAAGAAGATGGAACGAATGTTTGATGGCCAAAGGTATGAAAATGAATGTTGAAAAGACACAAATTCGAACTGTCAGTCATCAGAGAGGCGCAGCAGGAATTCAATATTGGTATTGGAGACAAAGTAGAGAAGCTAGTCCCAAATCGCCGACAGGAAAAATGGTCTATATGTCAAAAGTCGACATTTTTACAAAAGGGGAGTGCCCAAATGGTCAACAGGTCAAATAGTCGACATTTTTACAAAAGGGGAGTAGCTGAAATGGTCAACAGGTCAAATAGTCGACATTTTTACAAAAGGGGAGTAGCCGAAATGGTCAACAGGTCAAATAGTCGACATTTTTACAAAAGGGAAGTAGCCCAAATGGTCGACAGGGGATAATGGTTGACAGGTCAAATGTCGACACGATATAAAAAAAAATTCCAGTACAGATCGCCAAATGAGAAAATGTTGTCGATCATTTTACTGTAAGAAAAATATGTGTCGACTCTTTGAACACCTGAAATTTTTTTAATGGCATGTAAACCATTCTCCCCGTCGATGATTTGGAATAGTGTTGTTACAAAGAAGGATGGAAACGGAAAAGATATTATGGAATGAATAAAAAGGGTTTCAGTGAATGTTTGGGGGCCGTCTATCCAAACAAAAAGGAACATGTTTCCCTTAAAGTGAAGAAGATTATTTTTAACATCGTGCTGACTCCGACATTGACATATGGAGCGGTGAGTTGGGTGCTGATGGCTGTGGATAGAAGAAAGATTCAAGCTGCAGAAATGAAACCTTTAAAATCTATGATTTGGGAAGTTAAGGAGATATAGGATAAGAAATGAAGTAATTATAGAAAGAATTGGTGTTTGCCCAGTTTTGAACAAAATCGATTCTTCTCATTTGAAGTGGTTGGAACACTTGGAGAGAATGAGGAATTAGAAATAAGAAGATGTTGGGAATGGATAATGGATGGAAGTGACCTAGAGGAAGACCAAGAAAGAGATGGAGGGAAAGCATAGAAGAAATTTTCAGAAGATTTGACATGTCAGACATCGAAGCTCTTCTGGAATCAGAAATTTTAATGATAAAACAAGATGGAGGAACATGCTGGTTTCCATGACAGACATTAAGCCTACTTCTGGGAGCTGAAGAATATATATATATATAATTATATATATATATATATTATATATATATATATATAGTTATATATATATAGATTACATATATAATATATATAGGAGATATATAAATATATATATATATATACTATATATATATATATATATATAATAATATTATAAATATATATATATATAGTATATAATATATATTATATATATATATATATATATATCATATATATTATATAGAATATATATTATAATATATATAATATATATATATATATATATATATATATATATATATATATATATATATATATTATATATAATATATATATAATATGATATATATTATATATATATATATATATATATTTATATATATATATGTTGTATATATATATATATATATATAATATATATATATATATTATATAATATAATATATATATATAATATATTATATATATTATATATATATAATATATATATATATATATATATTTTATATATATTATGTATATATATATATATATTATATAATTATATATAATATATATATATATATATATATATATATATATATATATATATATATATACTATATATATATATATATATAATTAATATGTAATGTATATATATAATTATTATTATATATATATTATATAATATATATATATATATATATATATATATAGTATATATATATTATATTATATTATATAATATATGTTTATATATATATATATATATATAATATATATTTATATATAATATATATATATATATATATATATATATATATAAATATATATATATAATATATATAATAATATATAATTATATATATATAATATATATAATATATGTGTATATATATATATGATATGTGTGTGTATATATATATATATATATATATGTGTATATATAATAATAATTATATATATATATTGATATATATAATATATTATATATATATATATATATATAATATATATATATATATATATATATATATATATATATTATATAATATATAAATATATATTTTATATATATATATATATTATAGCAAGACAAAGGCCAATCATTGTCCATAACACCAAAATGAAATTGTCCAGAAGAAAACTAACAAAAAAATATTCTAAATTATCGAGAATTAGGAATAATCTTTCAGTTAAAATAACAACATCTCCCATACTAATACATCCAGACTTTAATAAGCATTTTAAAATTCATACTGATGCATCCGGAAACGCTATAGGAGCAGTATTAACTCAAGAAATAGAAGGAATAGATAGACCGATAGCTTATTATTCAAGAAAATTATCCCCTCAAGAACAGAACTATAGTACAACAGAGCGAGAAGCCTTAGCCTTAGTAAATTCAATCAAACACTTTGATTACTATTTATATGGACATAAATTCACAGCAGTAGTCGACCATCAAGCTCTAAGATACTTATTTAAATTCAAACCAGTAACTCCTAGAATTGCCAGATGGGCACTTCTACTTTCCGAATTTAACTTCGATGTACAATTTAAAGCAGGAAAGGAACATGTAATACCTGATGCCATTAGCAGAAGTGTTCAAAATGTTAATAATATAAACATTCAAGAAGACCCTTTTCAAAAATTAACATCTGAAAATGTCAGAAAAGAACAGCTAAATGATCTAAAGTGGAGGAGAATAATTAATTATTTCGAGAAAAACAATATTGAAGAATACTTAACACTCTTTGAAAAACAAGCTGTGGCAAATGATGTTTCCTACATTAGTATACGTAGAGAAGAAAATTACTGGACCGTGATGATAGAAACACTTATAATTCCAGACTCTTTATAAATGAATGCTTTGCAAGTGGGCTCATGATTCAGGCTCAGATTAAATTTTCGGATCATGTGATTTATGAAACGCTTAAAAAGTAGCGAAAGCTTATTCTTCCTCTTGGCTAGAATATGACAATCTAAGATGTTTTAAAAATTATAGATCTATCATAAATGTGTAACTTGTCAAAAATTGTCCCTCGTTATAAAAATATTTAATGCACCCTTCAATGATTAACTGGAGATCTAAGTGACATACCCAGGAAAATTGTGTTTAGACTTAATGTATTACACTTCTATGGGTCCTCTAGCCTACATTTCTGAATATAATGGAAATAAGATATGATTCTTTTCTATAATGTGAGTAATTTTCACTTTCTCTATATTTATTCAGACTTCCCCCATACGTACCAATTATTGAGACTAGGAAGATAACAGATAGTAACAGTTTCTCATTATGTGACTATATAAGTGAAAATTTCTGCCGGTGCAACATGGTATTCCTCGCTGCGCACATAATTTAATATTGATGACCATGGAAATGCTACAGCCGTAATTATTGATTTTTGAGATTAAATTATTTGAATTTTTGCAAAAATGTTATGCTTGTCATTACTCATATTGCACAAAGCAAGCTCTATGCCCAGAGAGTCAAATTCTCTTATATTATGAAAGGATAGTTAAGTATGAGAGTGATCAAATATGTTGTAAGTCATGGATTTGCTCCCTAAATAACTGTTGTTTTTTAATAATTGGGAAGTGCATTTATTTTAGTCTGTTTGTACCTCGTTTGCCTTAAATATCCTCCTTATCACTCGAGGTATTCAATGGTGAAGAGGATGACTAGTTTCTCTTTAATTAATAATGAGTGAATAATAACGTGATTATCTGATTTTCAGTTTTAAATAAATACAGGGCTAATAAATGGTGGTTAGATTTGAATGAATACAGGGTGAATACAGGGTGATTAGTTTTGAATGGATAAAGGGTGAATACAACTATTGTGCCATTCTTTTATAGCCATAAAAAGACACAAAATAGTTCAAAAGAGATATTATAACAAAAACTTAAAGAATTTTTTAAAATAGGGGATTGTAGTTTTATTATTGATGAGAAGAACAACTGGCCAGTCGAGTCGAATAGGATAGCTAGAATTGGAGATGAGGTGAATAGTTGATTGAGTGTGCCTTATTGACCATTATTCAGGATAGTGAGGAAAAAAGTTCTCCACTCAGAGTAAATTTATTCATTTTCATATAAAACCATTTATTCGATCAACGTAAATAAGAAATAATGCACGAAGAATTATCGTATTGTAACAGTAATTAAAGAAGTGCACTACCCCTTACTTAGAATGAATGAACTTGCAAATCATGACTATAGAAAGACTGAAGATATAGGATTATACAATAGTGGAAGTCTCTGATCAAAGAAATCACGATATTAACTTACCCGGAAGTTAACAAATTCTCACAACTTATATAATGACAAATGTGATATTAATTGAAAATGATAGTGGAATATAATGATTAATGGGTGCGATGACGTGATGAATGAAGAAGTTAAGTTGTTTTTTGACAGGAGATATTCGAAAAATAATGTTTAATAATATATAGGTGATGCAATTGGTGTGTTCAGTAAAATATATGAATCAATAGAAATATGAAATTAGCCATATTATAATTGATTAGATCGTATTAGAGGAAGTGAATGGATGACAGTATGCATTCGTTTGTTTAAAAGCAAGTATGATAAATTGAAGTAGTGATAATGTTTTTAAATATATTAGTGATTTTTAGATTGTTTGTAGTTGTCTTTCATTTGTTTAGAGCATGATTAGTTTAGATGAGTGGCAATATGGGTGAATATGTAGAGAGATAGATCTCGCGTCCACCTTTTTCGTCTTGTGATTTCTTTATTGGTTTTTGTTCCTGCGGTTGGACAATGGATTTTTTGACAATAGATCCTTTACGTTAAATCGTGCCAAGAGGTAAGTCTCTAGAGGGACTGCCTCTGTTAGGGTCCGCTGATAAGAAGAACGTAAGGATTATGAGCTATATCTTTATGGTACTCATGTTGCATTTCTAGCCTTCGTGACCAGTAATTATGTATTGAAATAATCATTGTTCTTTTTATTATGGGTTTTTTTACTTTTTTTTGCAGGGAGAATCCTTCATGAATTTAAATATTAACGTTGACATAAAATCTAAAATTATACAATAGAGACATGGAAAAGAATACATTCCTATAGACTTTGTTCAGTAAACTAGGTTCCTTAAACTACATTGATACGACCGCATAATTGGTCTTGATGTGGTTATTGTATTCTCATGATCGGTTGAAATGCTCAGAAGCCTTAATAGAATATAATATTATGTGGAAGACTTAGCAAATTAACTGACTAATGAAACTGTGCTCTGCAATATGAGAGTCGTTCTTTCATTGTAAGACAAAGCAGTATGTGCTCATATCGCGAACCTTCTTCTCTAAATCACAGACAGACCTGAATATATAGGCCGGGCTGGTGAGACATAAATTGTGTTGAGATATATTTCAACAGCTTTCGAAAGGAACTTTTCAAGTAAAAAAACAACAAACCTATCAAACCATCATGCAGAGTATGATATTTGATACAGTCACGACGTCCCTTACATGTAATTCAAACTACATTCGTCTAGAGGCAACAATTGATTGATACTAGGGAGATGAGCTCTTTCGCAACATATACGAGAGAGTGGCGACGGTTATATATTTGATTGAAGTCAAACAGGACCAAAACGTTAGAGGTAGAGAAAGCCGAGAAATGCAGGTCAGGGTAATATGAATTAAGGTGAGACTCTTCAGTCATTTGCGCGTCTTATTAAGATGCTTGAAAGGTAGAACATTAATAATGCTCGTTCCCAGAGTGTTCAATAGAGAAAGAAAGAATCACGAGGTTACCCTCTCAGAATAGAAGGAAAAATTCCAGCTACAAAAAGGTACGGAACCATATTGATAACAAGGACCGAAAAAACCTGTGATCTTCTTTAAAATTAACGATGAGACTTATGCTAGACCAAGTCTCTCCGTATGATAAAGGACGAAGAAGGAATTACTTGAAAATTCTTCGACAAGTTATTTCGTCTTAGCGTCGCCTTTCTCTCTTGCGCCTGATTTGTTTCGTTGCCTTTCTAGCCATTCTCTCTTCCTTTTTCGTCTTCACTCACTTGAGATGTGTTACCGAAGTACAGGGTGTCCCTTTCATTGCAGTCTGGAGCACCCCCTTAACTCTACCGACCAAAATACCTATAAGTGTAATGATCCACTGACATTTTAAGATTTACCACAATTCTATAGAATAGATTTATTTGAATTTAAAAGGAAAATTAAATAATAATTTTTTGGTGCAGTGCGTACTCGTATTTTCTTTTCTAAAGGAAGTTAAAAACGCTACAAGAGGGGTAGTGTTAAAGAAAAAAATTGATTTGCTTTAAATTCTGTTTAGAAAAGAAATTACTTCAGTTATCCATAAAATATATCTCAGAATATTTCGTTATGGATTTTAGTCAAATAATTTACGAGAGAAACTTATTCGGAAAGAAACACTTTTAACAATGAATTTTGGTCCACAAAATTCATCGAAGCAAATAATATTTACATTAAAATCTAGACTTATATGTTTTTATTTAAATAAGGCCATGTTTCCTAAATTAGAAAAGTATGTTACAATATTAAACATTGACTTTTGTTTGAATGATTTCTTTAATAGAATGTATATACCAGCGCCTAGCGGAAAGAGACTTTGAGTAATTTTTGAAGCTTCGCAGAAATACGATTCTTCCCAAATGACACGTAGTCAATTTTCCATTAGTTTATTTTAAGAATATTGAAGGCAAAGAGTTTTATTAATTATTATTATTAATTATTTTATTATTTATTTTTATTATTATTATTATTATTATTATTAATCATATTATTAATTATTATTAAATATTATTATTATGTATTATTATTATTATTATTATTTTATTATTAGTTATTAATTTACTTGTGAGTGATTTAGTTCAAAAGGCTTATATTTTAAACGTAAAGTTATGAGGGCGTTTTTTCTTTGTGTTTTTAGATGAAAATAACTTTGAATCTTGTCTTTCAGTTGAGTTTTCTTAATATATAATACTTTAAGTTTTAGTGACGAACCTTCAGGTGGCATTCTACGTCATTTGATTCATAAAATAGTAAAGCAGTTTATTTCCTTTATTTTATATTTCGTATGAATGCTTATATTTTATTTTATAGATTAGACATAGTGTTCATGGTTAATTTAAAGAGCTTCGTTTTTGTTTATTTTATATTGTTGTTGAATTAAGGTAAATTTTTCAGACTTTAAATTTAAAATTTAGTTCCCTCATTTCTTAAACGAAGTTATGAATTAATGTTTTGAACTCGCTTCATCTTCAATTCTAAAATTTATTTTCTATCTTACTTGTTTCCGATTTAGTACAAATAACTTATCGTAAGATTTATGTTCTTTTTATATTCATTATTTAGCTAATTGTTCAAACTTCTTTCAGGAACTATCTGAGTCACTAGATTAAGGTATTTTCAGAAAGTCAGTCTGAGTGGAATCTCTACTCTTCTCACGGCAACTAGTAGTGCACTACCTTCGAGAACATTTAAGTTTCTCGAGCCAAACCTACTTGATTTAGCTGGTGGATACCAAGGTTTGAGTGAACTGTGGCTCAGCCTCTTCGGGTTGGTACGCGGAAAGCTTTTATGACGGTGTAGACCGTTTCCCAACCCCCTTCGGTTCTTAGAACTTTCGGTGGATACCGGGGTTCGAACCGATCTGTTCGGTGGTGACCGCAGGTGGGCCCCCTTTAAGACGGTGGTATCGTCACCGAGCTTAGCTCCTATCCGTCGGATTCGTGGAGACCGGTTCGGCGGCAGTTCCTTTGGTGGAGACCTAGGTTCTGTTTATTGGATCGGCCGGTGCCGTTCCGCTGAACTCAACACTTTCGAGTTTCTATGAGCCCTTTCTGTGGAACCGGGTTTCGAAACTCCATCTTGTTCGGTGGAGACTCGCAGGATGGCCCCACTTTAGGACTGTGGTAAGACCGTCATCTCGAGGCCTTTATGGCTCATGCCCTTTGCTAGTGCGGGATTCGGTTTGGAGAACTCTGTTCGCGTGCTACGTTGCCTTGGCCTGGATCACCTAGGTCTGTTTTTCATTCTGACGCGGTGCCGTTCCCAAACTCACTTCGAGTTTCCCTAGAGCCTTTCGGTGGAGACGGGGTTCGAAACCCCAATCTGATCGTGAGACCGTCACGGTGGGCCCCTCTAGACAGGGTAACTTATTTCTAAAAAGCATAGCTTTTCTTAGATAGGCTTGTGTATTAGAACCTAACACGCTTACTCCGAGATACCACCACGCCTACGTCAAGTAACTACGCTACCATAGAATTATATGTTATACCTTAAATAATTTGCCTACTATTTGGTTTTAAAGAATATAATGAAATAAAGAGTCATTGTTATAAAGGAGTTTAATTCTATCCCTGTCACCGTGAATTGTCCCTTTGTTAACTTTTTAGTAACTTTACATTGGTTAGCAGCAGTGTTGACATATCTTTGGTACAATATATTTTTGAATATATATATACTATATATATAATATAGTATATATTAATATAGGATATATTATAGTATGGTATATATATAGTATTATATATTATATATAATAGATATTAGTGAGTGTATATATATTGTATATATATATATATATATATATATATACTGTATATATATATACTTTATTATATCATGTCTGTATATATAATAGATATTTATTATAGTTGGTTTTATATGATATTCCGTACATTCGATATTTCATATCAATACTGGCAGTGAAATGTGTGTAATAATGTTTTGGTAAATAACGAAAAGGTATATATAACGAACGTAGGAAATGACCCTATAAAAATAATTATGTAAAGGTAGATGTTATTAAGTCGACAATTAACAGAATCAATGAATATATGGTGAACACGTCAACTAGATTTTTCATATTCAATATAAGGGCTACGTGGTCATAATTAGAGTACTAAGACGCATAATGTACAACGCAAACCTAACTACAGGGTTGTGGTTGTCCCTTACTACAGCGTACACTTTGTTCTTATATCAGTAGTGTGATGTGCACAATTTTTTATCATCTTAACATAGTAGATGAAAGCTTTAAAATGGTGCTGCTCGTAGTTAAAGGAGGCTCCAAGTGCGCCAAATTGTTATCCATTTATTCTAACTTTATCATTATGATTCTACTATGAATATATGCCCTAACGTATAACAAAGTAGCTTCCACAGTGTGCCATATATTAGATCAACATCACTGCAATCAACTCAACAGTTTTATGAAAATCTTCATCGGAATGCTTATATTTACGAGTAAGAGCATCGAATAAACTGGCTAACATTAAACAAGTTCCATACTTAACTAACGATGTAAAGTTAACTTATAAACTGAGCGTTAGAGTCCTAGCTACCTCAACAGTTTTACCTGATAAACTTCATCAGGAATGTTGGTCCCTTCATCATCTTCAACCATAGTGGTAGACATTTAGAAATCAAATTTATCATAACTAATCAATATTATGCACCACTGTACCAAACGAAGTATTATGCTAATTGCAATATTGTATACAAAGTTTGCCATATCCAATAAACAGCAAACTATAGACAGTCTATCTGAATTAGAGAATATAACGAACAAATCAGTCTCAAAAACCTAACATAGCCTAAGGTGAATAAACCTGTTAACTATTAACATAAGTTGCTTATATAACAGCTGTAGCGTTTTGATGACTAGAACATATAGATAGCAAAATACGCAACTCTATACTTCACCATTTATCTCAAACATATTGCTCTAAGTATTCGTTGTAACTGTACATTTGACGAGCGATTAGTCCACGACATAGTTAAACAGAAACTTTTATCATATCCCGTATGAGCCTAATTTAATTATCGAGCAAACCCTTCGAATAATAGGACGTAGACTGTTAATACAAAGTCTTCACATCAATTAATATGCTGGACATATTCATTAAGCAGGAATCTCAGAAATATAATTAGTCACGACAAACCACCTAGAAAATCTTATAGAGTCGTAATAACTGCTATCATGTGGAACAAAGTTCCAATACTTATATCAACGAGGTTAAGTGATGAACTATACGTCAGTTTGCAACAACAAAACCTACGTACCCCCTATTCATACACTTTTGTCAGTACATATAACTCTCTAACATATCACTGTTATTATTACATTTATTGACAGCGTAACATTTAACAAAATTTAAACCGTCAGCCTTAACCGTATACACAGTGCAATATCTGATCAAATTCGGCATTATATATTGCTAATGATAATATCAAAGTTTTATACATGTTGTTATCTGTGTTTATTGGGTTCGTCATTTTTTGTATGTGCAGTGAAAGCTAACGTATAGGTCCTACTTGACGTATCTGTAATGCTATAATTATATATCAAGACGGATACGAATTGCCTAATATATTCTTCAGCATAGAATATTATCTAGACAGTTAACAATACGTTCACGTACTTAAACACCAGTATAAATAACTAACATTGCCAAACAAAACCGTACACCATTACACACTTCTCAAAACTATTTCTCCTAACATATCACTGTATTTCTTACAATTAACACCAGTACAACATTTAACAAAAATTATCAATTACCGTCTGGCACTAAACATCAACACGAGCGTGTGCACGATATAATTTATTGCCTGAACTAACCAAAGTCTATGCGATATCAAGTAAATTCTAACATACTGTAATAACGGCGGAAACTCAGAATAATAATTATACAACAATCAAAATCCTAACATATTTTTAGACCGTCACGAATAAACAGTCGAATATTAATCAAATAGTTCCAGTTACCTTAATGCAACACGTAAAACTGTAACTAGCTTATGCGCGTCTAAAACGTACCTACTTACGACGGACTTGCTCAAACATTCTCTAAACATAGATCACTGTTATTCTTGTACTTTATGGCTTATATACGTGAGAAGCATTTATAAAAGAAAATTTATCAATTCCTTGATCCCTTAAGCTAACGATTATCTATACTGTGATTAATCGAATATTGTGCTGACTGATGTGAACAAATGTCTTTTTTATTATCTAAGTTAATTGCTAACATAGTCATAACCAGTTAACTCCAAGAATATAGTGATATCATTATCTAACGATAAACCTAACAATATCAATAAGTACTGAATAAACCAACTACATAGGGCTTGCAGTGATGGGTACGGCTTGTATTTGTTATCTGATTTAGATTTTTATTGATTGTGCTTTAAAATCAGTAAACTATTACCTTATTATTAACTTTTCACTCTTAATTTTCAAAGAACCGTATTTTATTTTATGTTTATCAAAAATGATACTTTTTTGTTATTTTTTGCTATGTTTGGTTAAAGCTTTGTTATTTTTATAATTTTTCGTTGGGATTATGATATTTAGACTGAAGTTATGATGAATTTTTGTTAAAGTTATACAAGTTGAATTAGTATAATGCTGACATCAGGATTGGGAGATGGACACAATTCCACCAAAGCTATATTTATTTTTTTGTTGAAGATTCGCATGTCCTCTACTTTAAGGGGGATAAGGGGAAAGAAAGTCCAAGTAAAATTTTCATTGGTTACGTTTTGTAACGGAAGTGTTAGGTACTGTTACTGTTTGTTAAGTTACGGAATTTGTTATGTTAAGTAGTTTATTCGTACGTATGGCGGTGTTACGGTTTTAATTCATTTGTTAGGTTTGATGTTATACATCAGGTTAATGTTATGTTAGCTTTATTAATTGTAAAATGCTTGTTACGGTTAGCATTATATTCGATGGTTCAAGTTATATAAAGATAATTATTTTTGTCCTCTTGTACTCTCTTAATGATAACCGGAATGTGACATTGAATCAATAGATTCAATAGATCAAGAAGGTCCGTGAGGAGGGGTGGGAGGAGTTGATGGTTTGATTTACTTGAATTACTGCGTTAAAATCAGTGATCTTCTTGTGATCTTCTTGTGATCTTCTTGGATTTTCTGGAATTTTTCATATGTAGTGTTTGGTTAATCTCTTCTGTTGATTTTTCAGGCTGCGGACCCCGAAAATTTTTTTCGGCTCCGACTGCGGCCCTGATAGAGAATTTTTAACTTACCGCCTTCGACTGGCTCCGGCTCAAGCATTTTTAAAATTCCCCACCCTCGACTCCGGCTCCGCTCAGCGATTTTTTAAAATATTATCGTCCGGCTCGACGCCGCCCTCGGCTTCCGGCATTTTAAAATTGTTTGCGCCTTTCCGACTCTGGCTCCGTGCCTCCGGCTCCGACCTCCTGTGTTATAATCCTTCTCCCATTTACGTCATGAATCAATTAATTCTGATACTAAAAATTTTGAGGGTATGATGAAATTAAAATTTTGTTAGATTTTTCATATACTTATATTTCTTACCTTAAAAATTATTTTATTAGATAGGTTAGGAGAATCAGACTCGGAAAAGGAATCAGTTGCGCACTTTCTTCCCTAAATTTTAATATAATTCTCTTCGAATTTATATTTACTTAAAAACATCGACGCAATAGAAAGAAGCAAGTCGTCTAGGTGGTTCTAAAAAAGAAAAAATATCCGTATGTGCTTCCTGCCTAAAGTTTAAAGTAATTCCTCGTTGTCCT
Source organism: Trachelipus rathkii (assembly GCA_015478945.1). NCBI lineage: Eukaryota > Metazoa > Arthropoda > Malacostraca > Isopoda > Trachelipodidae > Trachelipus > Trachelipus rathkii. Next base: position 22,460 of record JABUQX010021503.1, read on the forward strand.
ACGAGGCTCAAAACAATATATAACATAATTTTATTCCAAAAATGTTGTAAAATCTGAATAACAAGATACATATTAGAGTAAATCTATATCTCAATATTTTAATATATTTGAGAATTTGGATCGAATATGCTAAATATATTTAATATATATATAATAATATATTATATATATATATACTATATATATATAATAATATATATATATATATATTAATATATATTATCATATATCATGGTATATTATATATATAGTATATTTATATATAATATATATATACTATATATATATTATTATATATAATATTATGATATATACGTATAATATTATTATTATATAGAATATATAATGAATATATATATATCGTGCTATATATACTAATATATTACTATATTATAATATTACTATATATTACTATATATCTATATATATATAATATAGGAGATATGGTATGTATTTTCACTAAAATATAATATTGTATACTATATATATATATATATATATATATATTAATATATATATATATATATTATATACTATATATATATGTGCGTTTGGGGGGTTTTGCCGTGCCCCGGTGTGGCAAAACGTCCTTTTCCTTTGTGTCTTGTGTATATCATGTTGCCGTCGTATATATATATATATATATAGGTAATATATATAATATATTATATATATTATATATAATATATATATATACTAGTACCTACTGTAAACATACCACTAATACCATATACCTAATATTATATATTATATATAGCTACATATATATATATATATATATTCTTATATATATATATACTATATATATATATATATAATATATATATAATATATATATATATGATATATATATATATATTATATATATATTATACTATATATATAAATTATATATAATATATAGATTTAATGTATATATATATAAATATATTCACATTTTTTGCTACACACTTTTAAAACTATTTTATTGAAGGATATGTAATTATAAATTTTATTTCAAAACAATTGTTCTTAAAATAAAACCATCAATAAAATCCTCCTTTAAACGATGTCCCTAGATCCGTTTTTATTATTTTTTAAAGCAGAATTTTATTCCTCAAAAATTTTTCTTGAATAGGAGGCAAAATTTTAGGATAAGCACTTTGATTGCCGTCTTTAACTGATTGAACTTTGATTTCGGTCGATTTTTATTATTCCAATTTCTAACTCTTTCCCATGTTAGAGTTGTATTTTCTAAGAAGATATTTTTTGGATGAATGTCTTTTACTAGTAGAGCTGTCTTGTCTTATTAAGTTTTTTCAAATCGCCTTTTCCATGGCCATGCTCCCAATATTTAAATTCCCCATTAATCATGGCATAAGTCTGGACTTCTTCATCTTCATACTGACAAACTTTCTATAGACAAGGGAGACATCTCGCCTGAAACTGCTGACTATCCTGATCTCCGGCCACAGATTTATGTTCGATAAGCGTTTATTCCATTTTAAGATAAAGTTAATCACAAAGAAACACTAACCTAGCTTAACATATCAGATCTTCAAGTTTCTGGGACAGATTTCTACCAAACAAAGCTGGGTCGACAAAAATTATTTCTATTTTCAGTTAATACATCTTTCCCCTTCTTTTAATGGAATTTATTCTGTGATTGCTAAAATCCGTTTCATATAGAAAATTTTCCTGCAAGTCCAAGTCTCTGATTGAATATTTTTGTTGTAAAGTATATGGGTGTTTTTAATAATTCTTTGAGGGTATTCGATTTGTTCCCACTGACTGTCCGAGAGAGAAGGTCAGAAAGTACCGGCAGCCATCAATACCTACTACTATAATCTTTATAGTTGCAGAAGCTTTTAGACTTTAGAGCATAAGACATGTACTTCCCCATCTTATCTCTTGACCTAAAGATTGCCACTTTTCAGCTTGTATTTTTAGAGAAACTTTCCATTTAATTATATAAGGGTATCGGTGCTGCTTTTGCTATTTTCCTCGCCTTGATTTATAAGATTTGCTCTATGAGTATTGTGGAGAGCATCACGCGACCTGGTCTAAACTGTAAAGTATGTGTGCAATTTTAACAATGTTAACGTATCGGAACATAGTCTTTTCACAGTTTTATCAGTTCATTCTGAAAAAAAACTACATTACTCTCTTCGTTTTGACATTAATAAATCAGTATCACATTTACAAATTTCCTAATACACTCACCCTCATTGTCCTATTTAATTTTTTCAATCGTTATTAAATGTTAATGCTTTATCCGTAACTAAGCTAATTACTTATCTCTTGTTTATTTTCGAATGTATTAATTAGATGCTTCAATTATCTTGAATTATTCGCTGAAAGTGTTGATATTTATTTTCTTTTACTGCTAACGTATTAGAACTATTGTTTTTTATCTTATTGAACTATATTAATATATATAAGTTATTATATATACTATATATGATATATAACTATAATATATATATCATATAATATATTATATATATATATATAATATATAATATATATATATATATATATTATAATATATATATAAATTATTGACAAAATCATTTATGGCTTTGCCCATGTGTAAGTATCCATTTTTTAAATGCACAAAGCATCCTTTTATGCAATTTTAAGCTGTACCATTTTTGTTATTTTTCTTCTAAACTAAATTTTACAAATATTTTTTCCGGTTAAAAAGACTTCCAGTTTCTAAGCATGTCTCCCCACAGTGCTTTAAATCCTGCTCTCGCAAAGAAAAACTAATGGGTCACTATCTGTAACAACCATTATAAGCATTTAGTTTTGAATTTTTTCACTAAACATAGACAGAACCAATTTATGGGCAACTGAAAAATTTCTCACTTTAGTCTCAGTTTTTTGAAAATTAAAGTTTATCCTGATTACCTTTTAGCTTCACCTTTCTTTTTAACAAATTGCAAGCAATGGTCCTGAATGATGGCGCTTTTAAATGTCGCGCATTAATTTAAGAATCAATAGAATTATTGTGAGCCAGTGAGTAACTGGTAGTTAGGTAGACCTCTTTTGTGCATAATCGAATGACCTGTTTCCAACTGTGTTTAACCATTTGTATCACAATTTGAGACAATAAACTAAATTTTTGAGTAATATAATTGCAATAATACATATGGTGTTTTCGATTTTAGGTTTAGTTGATCGTGATTTTTCTAAGGATAGTTAATTAAAAGTTATTTGTAAAGTTATCTAATAGAAGTACGAACATTTTTTATTATTGATAATAAAATATATCATAATCAAATTTCTGGAAAAAAGAGAATATATATATATATTAGTTATTAATATATATATTATATATATATATTATATATATATATATATATATATAATATATTATATATAATATAATAATATTATAGTAGTATATATATATATATATATATATAGTTATATAATATATATTAATATATTATATATATAGATTATATATTATAATTATACTTATATATTATATTATATCGTAAAGTAAGGCAATTGGCAATAAATTTTCCCCTTCCAAGCTTTTCTAATTTGCTTGCGCGGAGGCAGCCTTCTTTTTTGCGGCTTTGACCCTCCGGCTCCGGCTCCAGGTCCCCTCTATAAAATTTCGCCTGCCGATCCGCTCCGGCTCCAGATCCCCTAAATTTCGCCTCCGCCTCCGCTCCGCTCCCAGTCCTCAAAAAGTTCGCCTCCGGCTACGGCTTTTCGGCTAACCAAACCTTGCAGCTCCGCGGCTCCGGCTCCCGGCTTCGGCACTCCGCTTCCGCAGACCCTGCAGTTATGTATAACAGATATCTCGTGGTACTGTAAAATGATAATTAGACAAGTTATTATAAAAATTTTTTGTTTAAATATTACCATTTAAATAATGTAAATTAACGTTTATACTTTTGTATAATTAAAATATGAAAAAGTATATAGGTTACAGTTTTTGTACGCAATGTTAGTTAACTTTACATGTATTAAGTGTGGAAACCTTTGTTAATGTTAACAGCCTTAGTCGTGCGTAAGGCATGTTAGGGTTTAGGTCGTTGTAACAAATATTTTCATTAGATTCATTAAATGTTATGTTAGCTTATTAATGTAAACATTGTTATGTTAGCTATATTCGCTAGTTAGTAGTATATAAAGAACTCATCTTTTTGTGCTATGTTTACCGATTATTAATACTCGAAATGCGTCGTAATCAATAGTGTTAAAAAATAATAATTTAACATTGATATGTTAGAGATATGCCTGAAAAAAGTGTGAATAGGTTACGTTATGTACCCTGTGTTCAGTTACTTTTACTGTTGTTAAGTATGTGAACTTTGTTATGTGAGTAGTGTTTATTCGGGCCTGAACGGTGTGTTTGAGTTTATCCCATTGTACATTATATTTCCTTTAGTTCTGGTAATGCTATGTAGCTTTATATGTGAGAAACAATGCTACGTCAAGCATATATTCGTTGGTTGAGTATGTAAAGAACGTTATTTTATGATTTCTCATTCAGAATGATAACTCGAACAAGGATCAAACAGTATAGGCTACAAGAACGACTAAGAAGCATACTAGGTTGTTAGGCCGAGGAACAAACAGTCTAGGTTGAAGGACGAGGAACAAACAGAGTATGTTGTGAGGACGAGAAACAAAGTCACTTTACTATGACATTTATTCAAAGAACTTATTTTTAATGTTATGTTTGGATTAAAAGTTTGTTATTATTTATGTTATGTTTGGAAATAACTATTTGTTATGTTCATTATATTTTGTTGGGATTATCCCGAATTTTATCAATCTTTAATGAATTATAATTTTTTGTTAAATACTTTACTATGCTTTATTGATAATAAAACTTTGTCACGTTAGCAAGATACTCGTTGGTTCTGTAATGATAATGCGGAGCTAAGGTTATGTAAATACTTTTGTCCCAATTACCCTGTGTCAATGTAATATGTTAGAGATAATGCCCCTTGAAAAAGTAATTAATTCGAGTTACGTATTTGCACAAATGCAAATGATTATTAAATTTTATGTGATAAGAATAGAACTTACGTTAATGGATAACAATAATATCGTGTGCAAAGTCTCTGTGTTAAGGTTGTCGTTGTACTTATTTTTCTCTAGTTCATGTTATTGCTATGTATAGCCTTCACTGAGAGATGTGAAAACTATATGTTATGTTAGCCAATACATTCGTACTGATCAGTATGATGTTAGGTAAAGGTGATGTAAGTTTTGTTAATATTCCATTAAATATAAATTACAAACTTGTTATGTTTGGATAAGCTTGACATGGTGTGATAGGATTACGTCTTATGTATGCTATGCTTAGATCATACTTACTGTATTAGAATTAGTATTAGGAACTTTGTTAAGTTAAAAGTTTCATTGATTTAGTGTAGTAAGGCTTGATTCGTTGTGCATATTATCATAGTCAGATAGAAGGCCTAAGAGTATAATATGTGAAAAACCTTTGTCTACCCTCAGCATCAACGTTGTTAAAAGAGATCACTCTGCAACCTGCAATAATGTTTCGAGAACAGTGGGAGGAGTTTGAACAATCTTCAACTGTATCTGATAACTCTAACTGAAACAGGAAATACGAAATATTCAGCCTTTGAAACGAATTGCCTATGTAAAGATTCCGATTTGAAACTCACTTGTATCTAATAACTCTAAATGAAACAGGAAATACAATAACAAAAAGTGAAAACGAATTGCTCGTAAGACCTGGGTTTAAAAATACAAATACGAATGGAAAATGAATCGAATGTAACAGCATGAACATGAAATACAAACACGGTAGAAACGATTAGTGAGTTATAAAAGCTTCTACATGGAATTAATTTGGAACCGATATGGTATCGTTACGTTCGCATATACCTTGTTCACTTCTCTTATCTAGATTGGTGAAGCAAAGCAAATCTCGATTACCTTTTTAGACCTGTTTAATACCGCAAGAAAAATTCTTCATAAGAACATTTTTTCTCTGTGCTGCTTATGATGACCTCATCCTTCCTGCGCCTGAGCATGTTAGTGATATCTTTACGAGAACCTTCGTATTACCCAACGATGTGTCATTGATATTTTTTCGTAAAACGACAATGGAAATGCGATATATACTGCAATCCATTCGGGAGGTACATAGTAATAGACTTTATTCATTTTCGTTGAAGAATTCACTAAGATTATTATCGATACATTGCGGGAAGCTGGTAAATATTCTGAGTTATGTGTCCATCTGATGCATCGCTTCCTGATGAAATATCTCTATCAGAGGTGACAGTGTAAGAGGTATAATTAGAAATAGAGTGTGTTTTCACCGCCATCTGAAAATGTAAAGTATGATGCCGCAACTATTTCATAAACCCAACGATGCTTGTCACATTCATGTCGGACGTTCTAGGTTTCCTGTTGCATTCATCGGCAAAATATTACAGTTTGGTTAAAAATAAAAACGAATTAATAGCTCATCTTAAAGAGGTCGACATACTCGAAGACTTAATTTCATATAGCTCATTGGTGTAATCTATGATATTTAACACTGAAACATGCGGTTTACCGTATAATGCAATATACAGGTGCATTAATAACTATCAGCCTGGATACGTTTACTTCTTTCTGGCGTGAGAGAATGAGTGCTGCTGAACCAAATATGCCGAAAAATGGTTTTGATGCTGCAGGCTGTATTTATACCTACAACATTTCAGATGGAGTTGAATATAATGAAGGGAGAAACATATAGAACTTGCTAAATTTATACAGAATCCTATGTCCCGACCCTCTGAGCTTATTCTAGGCCTATAATATTTAAGAATAACTTTTTATGTTTTTTATGTAATTTATTTAATGTCCTTTCATTGAAAATTATATGTATAAAAAATGAAAACCTGTTTTACTTCCCCAC
>JABUQX010021504.1:0-2500 GCA_015478945.1 Trachelipus rathkii
TTAGATTTATACATAATCAACCTTACATAATCCTTATCATCACGACATTAATATAATATTCTGATTACACCATTCCGCAAAAAAGAAGTAGTCGTACCTCTACATATACTTTTTTCAACTGTCCGCCATTTTATAGAATTTAATTATTTTATTACTTCAGTTCTGACGTTCGTAGATGACAAGTGATATTTAGGTAACCTAAAAAACACATCTACAGACATGCCAGATCGCGCAAACACTAGCACAATTACCGTCATACCTTATAGAACCATTACCTTGTATTTATGCGATCTCCTTATCAGTTACCAAATTTTTTACCTAATTTGATATCACTCCTTCATAGTATATATATATTGGATGGACCGAGATGTCAAAAATTATTGACTGTTGGATGCGGATCTTAAAGAATGTATGAGGATGCGGCATGCAAAGATTCTTATAGTAGACGAGGATCGGATGCGGGTATGGTTTACTCTTGAAGTTTGAATTAAATATATAATAGTATAATAGATATAATTAATATTATATATATATATAATATTATATATAGCATTATTTAATATGTCTATAAACTATAAGTATTATATGATATTATATACTATATTATATCTATATATACATATATATAGAGACATAATAGTATTACATACTAGATATATTATTTATAATATATTATTATATATATATATTTCTACTATATATATATATTAGTTTACTAGTATATTTTAATTATATATTTATTAATAAGTTATATATTATCAAATACTATAGATATAATATATTATAATAATATATATATAGTTATATAATATATATAAATTTTAATTTAAAGTAATATATACTTATTATACAATTTAATTTAAGTATACTATTATTAATTTATGCAACTGAGTGTAGCCTCATTATACTAACTATATATGGCTTAATGATATATAACTTATTATATATATATATAAATAATATTAATATGATTCATACTACTTAGCTACCTTGGGGATTGAAAGTGAAACATTATAAATATTTTATATATATATTATAACATAATATATGATATAACATAGTATAGCTAACATATATATAGCTCACCTAGAGTAGATACCTTCCTCGATTAATGATAACTCTGACTTTAGTATATCTAACATCTATAATATCTATATATAGTAATATAAGCTTATATTTCTTGCTCTCACCTGACTAGGTGAACTCCAATGGTCTCCACTTATCTCTATTCCTCCAATACTCTCTCTACTATATATATTCATAGAACTCGCACGTTCCATAGTATTGCATAAGCCGTTATATAGTCACTCGACTGTTACAATATTAACGTGAAGGCTATTACCATACGACATGCCCTGACATACATGGTACGCCTCAAATAAGATAGAGGTTATTAGATTGTTACACGTGATCATCACATATTAGACTGTATATTATAATATAGTGTATAGCTCATAATCAGATCTATTAGTATTATAACTATTATATAATTATAGTAGTCTACTATATCTAGTATTATGTATTAGCTATATATTACAGATTATATATAGAAATATACGAAGGCCCGTATCTCGGTTTCAAAAAGCGTTATCCCGGACACATTATACATCGCGAAAATCAGTAGGCGAACATGGGTTCAGCGAGGCTTAGTCCCTCATATCCACCTGAATAACACAATTCACTCCTGTCACTACTACCACACTCTTCGCCACAAACGATACCATAGCCATTGGAATGGAAACAGGCTCGCTGGTGATACAACTTCTCCTTCGGAATGCTATCGCACACTAGTAAGTTGCTCGGCGAATTCGCTGAATGTCATGACATCATCAACATTGTCCTTTTAGATCGCTTTGAGTTTGAGGTCATAACCCTCACACCCACAACTCATCACCTGCCTATAATTTCACCTCATCAATAGTCGCCAGTATGTTCATCTCCGGTGAGGATCCGCTGGAAATTATCGCTAGTACACGATTGCTACTCCTCCCATAAGGCGTTCATTTTCACATATCACAGTGGATCTCCTCATGCTTTGAGACCTACTAAGGCTCAGCATGCATCAGTGACTTGAATATTAGAGCTGCACTATGATACTCTGCTATGGCACATGAACAGCCAACATGATGCACTACCTATATTTTACATACCTAATGCACAGACACAAACATATATACATCGTAATCCGGATACTATTTGACAACCGCTTATAAGTCTATACGATATATATAGTATATATATTAATATATATAATATATATATATATATATATTAATAGCTATATATATATTATGCCCTGCGCTTTACGTATATATAACAATTATACTATATATATAATACTTAGAATACTATATATATATATCAGTATAATATATAAATTATATATATATATACTAAATATATATATATAGTATAGATATAGATATATTATATATATTATATTATATATATATATATATATATATATATATATTAAATATCTATATAGTATATATATACT
>JABUQX010021504.1:7500-12965 GCA_015478945.1 Trachelipus rathkii
TTTACCAATTTTACCATGCAGGCACCATATATATGAATTAATTTTAAGAAGTGCTTTTGATAATGATGCCTTCTTCTAGTAGCCCTAATATTCAGTTCTTTAAGCGATTTAAAGAATCTTGGCATAAAATCAGCCAAATAAATCTTAAATCTGCTATGGAAGTTAAGAGCATTAATAAAATTTTGAAGCCAGAAGCTTGCAATATTTTTCACTTTATAGATCAGGTAATGAAAAAACAATTGCCTCGCGATGATAAGAAAGAGCTATTAGTTCTTGCCCAACTATTCCTTAGAAGAAGAGGTCCTGAATTTAAGGTTAGAGCTCCTGAAGCATTCCATCATGCACCATGGATAGCAAAGGCCATATACTGTTTAAAGATATTTTTATACAGGGATGAATTTACGTTAACGGTCAGAGAGAGAAATAACGTTTCTAGAAAAGTTACGTTTATTTATAGTGAAATTTTATTTAAAACACCCTATGCACATAAAGTTCCAAATCACGATGTTTTGGTCGTTAAAAGCTAGTTCTTTACAAAAATGTAAATCGTAAAATATCTGAGGCCGCACTTTCCAAAATTAAGAGCCATATGTGATATCTAAATCCAGAAATTTCTGCTTTAGCTTTCTTCGACATTAAAATATCAGTTAATGAAAAAAAGAACATGGCGCACGCTTTAAATAACGAAGGGATTTTGGCAGAAGTAAATTGGAAACTAAGCAAAAAAGGAATTTGCCCTATTGCAAAAATGGAAATGCGTGACTTTATTTCATGACAAACAATTAGATTTTTTAAACGATTCAATCTACTTTCGGGTTTTCTTAAAAATGACCCACAAACATGGGAAACAAATGAACAAAACAAACAATGCTTTCATTTTGTAAATCATTTAAAAGTCGTAAACGATATTGCCGAAAGAGGAATTAAATTAATTCAAGAATATAATAATAAATTTACCAAAAATGAAGAACAAAGAAACTACATTCTTACAGTTGTCAGTTGTACCATAAACGTTTCCAAAATTTAAGGAGCTATAGCTACAGATCTCTTTAATTTATTATAAATATAATCAAAAGATAAACAAATAATATGAAAACCCATAATAATAATAATGTCGTCCAAATTTATTTTGCTGCAAATAAATAAAATTTTCCATTCTGAATGATTTTCCTATTTTTGAAACCAAATGAAATATTTGAAATACACATTTTAATTAATTAAATATAATCAAAAGATAAACAAATAATATGAAATTCCATGATAATGTCAAGTCCACATTTAATTTGTTGCAAATAAATAAGATTTTCCATTGTTTTTTTTTTTTATTTTGAACCCACATGCGGCGGCACTACATAACCTTAGCCATATTAAATAATATTTGAAATACCGTGTGTTCTCTTCAATAGAAACTATTTTGATGGGTGAAACCAAGAAATTTTAAGTTCTTATAATAAATTGGGCAACCTAATATATATATATATAATATATATATATATATATATTATATATATATATATATATATATATATATATATATATATATTATATATATATATATATATAATATATATATATATATATATATATATATATATATATATTGATAAAAATAACCCCTTAAGTAATTTCAGTCTGCTGGGATTGAACCTGGGCCCTAGCAGTTGAACGCGTATGTGTTTGACCACAACGCCACGATGGACTAAAAGAAGAGCGCGAGAAATGTTCCTGTAGTGGAAATATATTCACCACCAAACAGAACCACAAACGCGCTCTTCCCGTCCACAACTCGGGCGTAGGGTCAAACCAGAGCACTGCACAGAGTGAAATACTTTTTAAACCGGGGAATATATTGTATTGATAAGATAACTGCTCATCCTTCTACACCTCACCGCAGTGTGATAGGTATTGATAAAAATAACCCCTTAAGTAATTTCACTCTGCTGGGATTGAACCTGGGCCCTAGCAGATGACCGCGTAAGTGTTTGACGACTACGCCACGATGGACTAAAAGAAGAGCGCGAGAAATGAGCGCGGTGAGGTGTAGAAGGATGAGCAGTTATCTTATCAATACAATATATTCCCCGGTTTAATAAGTATTTCACTCTGTGCGGTGCTCTGTTTGACCCTACGCCCGAGTGTGGACGGGAAGAGCGCGTTGTGGTTCCTGTTTGGTGGGTGATATATTCACTACAGGAACATTTCTCGCGCTCATTCTTTTATGTCCATCCAATGGCTTGTGGTCAAACACCATACGCGTTCACGCTAGGGCCCAGGTCCAATCCCAGCAGAGTGAATTACTTAAGGGGGTTTATTTTTATCAGATAGGACCTATCACACTGCGGTGAGGTGAAGAAGGATGAGCAGTTATCTTATCAATATATATATATATATATATATATATTATATATATATATATATATATATTATATATATATATATATTTTATAATATATATATATATATATTAGGGGATGTGTTCGAATATTCGGTAGTATTCGGTATTTTCGCCCTTTCGGAGTGTTTTTCCGAAAAAAAATACCGAATATTCCCCCCTCCCCGGTATTCGGCTTTTTTTGCCGAACTATTCGGCCGAATATTTAAGCTTTATAAACAATAAATTACGTCAACATAAGGGAAAGTTATTCAATTTAAAATTGAAATTTTAGAAACTTATTTTCCAAAAAAATAAAAATATAGCCAAATTTTGTAGCCAATATGGCGAAAATCTTTGTCATATGTCAGATCCTATAAGGGATATCTAATTTTTTTTCATATTCTAAAAAATAGAATTCATTTAGTGATACGGAATAATGGACCAAACATGATAGCTGGTATAAGCTGAGTGGCTTGGTATCTATTTCATGTTTTATTCACATGTTGCAACTATACATTCACGATTCAATATTATGTCAGAAGTCTGTTAAAGATATTTTATTTACTTGCAGAAGCATATCCTCTCATTTTCACCATTCAGCAACGGCAGCTGCAAAGCATAAAACTTTACAGATGCAGCTGAAGATGAAAAACAGCATAAATTAATTCAAAACGTTTCTACACGCTGGAACAGAACTTATGATATGCTTAAAAGATTGTTGAACAAAAAGTTCCCCTATACATATACGCTGCTGAATGCAATCAGAAAATGTTGACTGATTTCAGTGGCAAAATTATTCCATTTACTTAAGCCATTTGACAAACATACTAAACAAGCATTAACGTGATTAACAGTCGCGCCAAGTGATCCTTCATTTTAGCAATAATCTAATTTTTTAAATAAGGCAATTAAAAGCAAAAGCTTCAGTGGAATAATTACACTCATTGAAGAGCTTAAGAAATCAGTAGAAAAAAGACTTTCTGTTTCTATGTGATAAATCTTTGTGTGTAGCTACTTTCTTAGATCTGCGATTCAAGCTAATTTTCAACATGAATCAGATGAATCAGTAAAAAAATATGGTCGTTGAGGCATTGGAAAGAAATGCATGAAAATTTAGCTCCTGACTCTTCTGCGACGATGATTCCCGTAGTGGGGAAAGTGGAAGCTGAAGGTTCCATTTTCACTTCTTTAATGGATGGTTTAAGAAATTTTGGCATCAAAATCGTCAATACAGAAAAGAAAGTGAGAGTGAAAAAAGAAAGTCCCATTCTTCTGACGATGTGATTATTTTACATAAAAGTAAAAGGCTACATACGGAATTACATCAAGAAATAAACAAATATATAAGTTTTGCCTACTTTGACGCATGAAGACATGATATTTCCTTTCAATTGGTTGGAAAAACAACTGGAAATAGTTTTATTGAATTTGAAAAACTAGCATAAAAATACCTTTTCATCCGCTCCACCGTCATCAGTCGAAAGTGAAAGATTATTTAGAACAGAGGAAATATTTATGAAGCCACAAGAATAGGTTATCCCCTGAAAATGGAGAACTGCTAATATTCTTCATTTTAACCTTAGAGCTATTCAAATGAGTTTATTTTAATATCTTTAACTACGAAACTTTTCAATTTGCAATTTAATTATTTTAATATGTGAATGGTTGCTATAGGTAAGAAATAGCTATTTACTGAACATGAAATTTCTTGGACGGGGTTTCGCAATTGATTATTGATGTGCTGATTCCAAAATGTAATTGGTTTTTGCATTTCACATCGCATTTGTGAGATATTGTGTGTAACACAGATTTGTAAAATTTTATGATTTTTACCTTTTTTCAAGAGGGTCTATCACAATTATTGGGATATATATATATATAGATTATAGTATATATATATATATATATATATATATATATATATATATATTATATTATTATATATTATATATATTAATATATATATATATATATATATAAATATATATATATATATATATATATATATATTATAATAATATATATATATAATATATATAATATATATATATATAATATATTATATATATATATATATATATTAATAATATATATTGGATATATGAAGGGAGAGAAACAATCGCAATGATTTGATAGATATATATGTTAAACATATAATGCAACTATGAATAAAGAGTAATATGGGACATCAATGAATGTAATAGAAGGAATGGTTTTAGTTAATGTAAACATACCTTACGATGGTAGTAACTTTCTCTTCGTAGAAGATCTACTGTGCATAGCGTCTGGAATATCCCTCATCAAGCTCCCACAATAGTCGGCCATCATATTGGTATCCCATTTGTCCTGGTAACGTCCTTCATGAACTTCAGATCTTGATGGAAGCGTTCACACTGCTCATCAACTAACATCGCCAAGGTTATCCGGAAATTTTCTTAGGTGAGAATGTAAGTAGTGGAACTTTATATACTCATCTACATCCATGAGAATGAAAAACTGTCTAGCAGTTCCCGTACAATGTTTAGTGGTTCTCGGCTTCCTGTTCCCCAGAAAATTCTGTGCTGCATCTGAAAAAGCATTACGCTCATGCCTCTAACACAGTCATTGTTGTAGCAAAGGCAGCATCACGGAGGTGTGTCCGTATTTGTGGGCCATCAAATATTCCAGCTTTTTTCTTCGTCGTCACTCAGACCATGGGAAACGTTGAGATATAAGCGAAGCCATTTCACCATCATGGTCCAGGCCTTCACAAATTGTTTCAATCATCAAATCAAGTTTTATGTGTAGTTGAGGGTAAGATGATGTTTTCTCTCTGTCAAGTGGTTCACGTACGATGTTTCCCTGTCACCTGGCGTCAAGGTTCCCTCGGTGGCCATTCTCCTTTGGGTAAAGTGATCCTTTGCCGCCCGGCTGTCCAAATAGCACAGGAAGCAGGGATATTTTGGTGAAACCTGCTTGCTGACCGAGCCAAATGTTTACCATTTTGAGGTCGACGCATATTTACCATCCATGTGCCTGATATTGTAGCCTCTCCATAACTGTCTTGATTTTTGCAATACTCCTCTCCTCATCCAACCGAGTCAATACTGGA
>JABUQX010021505.1:0-2500 GCA_015478945.1 Trachelipus rathkii
ATTATTATTATTATTATTATTATTATTATTATTATATATATATATATTATTATTATTATTATTATTATTATTATTATTATTATTATATATATATAAATATATTATATATATATATATATATATATATATATATATATATATATATTTTATTATTATTATTATATATTAAGATATATATATATATATATATTATATATATATTATACATATTACATATATATATATATATTATTATTATATATATATTATTATATATTATTATTATATATTATATTATTATATATATATATATATATATTATATATATATACATATATATTATATATACTATATTATATTATATATTATATATATATAAGATATAGATATTATATATATATATATATATTATTATTATTATTATATATAGTTATTATTATTATATATTATATTACATGCCATGATAAAGTCCTCTAACTCAGACGACAAGAGAGAGAGCGGGGCATGTAAGTGCAATATTTTCCATATAGTTATATGGGAACGATGCTTTCACATCTCCTAAATACACATGGAAAAATACTGATTTTCAGCATGCCAAACAATGCCCGCCTATTATATCTTAAAACTGTTAAATATTGTGCCAACCAATAGGAAGGGGCCAGATTTGAAAATGTAAAGTGTATTAGGCATCATCAATGCCCTACACGGCAGAGTCCGCTTTGCCATAGCGCGGAGGGAGGATGCATCGAAGCATCTTTCCCATATATTCAAGCTTATGAATAGCTATTATTATAATAATTATTTTGAAATCCTAATGTTATAGCAACTATCATCTCATTGCCCAAGTACATAAAGAGATTGTGTAAAATTTCAGGCAGCATACAAAATAAATTGCTTAAGGCCCATTCATAGTCAAATGACCGCCAGATTGTAAAAGATATATAATAAGGGTTTTATTAATTGTGTTTATAAAACTTAAAAATACTGTGCCATTATTTCAATTACTTTTTAATGATCATTATATGACATACCATATATATTTCACTTTGAATATTTAATAAAACTGTTATCGCACTCTAAAACTTTCAATGATCATCCCCATTCATTAATTACTTTTCTAATAGCTGATTTTAATATCAGTGCAATTTTGGTGATCCCAGAGTGACATGCAATACCTTGCAATCATGCAATAGCTTGCAATCTTGCATAAAAAATATTATATGAACTGGGCCTAAAAATTTCTATTAAAAACGGTGTTAAAAATTTAGTGAAAGTGTCAGCAAAATAACTGTCTGATCGTGCAACTAAATAATAACAGTGAAAAGTGTATGTAATGATAATTAATACTAACTCTGCGTGAAGAAATAAATCTATATTAACGAAAACAATAATTGTAGAAATAAAAAAAGTCGCAGTAAAAATAAAGAAAAAAAAAGTGACGAAACTGAAACGCTCTCAGTAACGAATTTTTTCTGTTGCCATCAAATTTAAACGAGAGCCTTTAGCCTAAGCATTTTGAAAAAAATAAAATAAATAAAAATAAAAATGGTCTCAATAAAGAAACTCTCTGTTAAAACGAAACCTACGCGAGCTAAAACTGCTCCAGTAAAAAGAAATTGAGGGAGTGGAAAAATACCTTTTTCCCGACAGACACAATCCTCCAACGGCAAAAACAAACAATCCTGCCGCGCAAGGAAGGAAACGACTCACAACACAACGACTCAAATACCAACCCGCAAAATTCAAGTCAAGTTTGTGTGCCCACTTAAACTCCCAAAATTTGAGGAAGACGATATTCAAAATTGGGTCAAAGCCGTAAATGTCACTTTTAGACTGTATAAAATAAAAAGGGACCAGGCACCTGGCTCCTGGCACCTGGCACCTGGCACCTGGCACCTGGCACCTGGAACCTGGCACCTGGCACCTGGCACCTGGCACCTGGCACCTGGCACCCATGCTGCCGACCCATCTCTTGCTTCTCATCGACTATCCCATTAAAAAGAATTCCTATAAGAAACTGCTAAAAGCAATAAAAATAGCTTATTTACTTCCACAAGAACGAAGTATTCAGGAAGTCATCAAAGAAAACATGAAAACGAATGAATTGCCCAGCCAATATATGGGACGCCTCAGGAGCATTATTGGAGAGAAAAATACAGAAACTCTCCTTCAAAATCATATGGGCTTCGTGAAAGAATACTTTCTTACCGCCTTACCAAATTTTGTGTATCAACATGTATACAAATTCGCCCAGGCTGTCGAGCTGCGTACACTCATCGAACTCGCAGACGACCTCTTTAAAATTACCAATCCGAGAAACTAAGAAAAAAGGACCATCTGAATCTCGGAAAATAAAAAACAACAACAAAATAAAAATAAAAATTTGGTAAATAAGAAGAACCATATAAACTTCTATATATTAAATAATTAGTACAGTGAACAATGATCATAATAATAATAATAATAATAATAATAATAATAATAATAATAATTAAATAATATATAATAATAATAATAATAA
>JABUQX010021505.1:17500-20000 GCA_015478945.1 Trachelipus rathkii
AAAGAAAAATTTTTTCCAGTGCCATTGGTACCTTAGATTGCCAAATGTCGCTTTTTTAAAAATTTATAGAAGTGAAAAAAGATCAAGTGCTTTGCAATAGGTTAAAGTTGCCAAGCATCAGTTTTCGTAATAAATTTATAATTATAAATAAATTTATAATGATAAAATAATAAAGTTATAATATGTTTATGAAGTTTATTATAAAATAAAGGTGTTTGTTAATTATAAATAATAATAAATTAATAAATAATATAAATATAAAATATTTTAGATAGATGAATAAATCTGTGTTCAAAGTGACACTGAAAATGCCAAATTGAGATGGCGTTAGTGACGTCATATAAAGTTGCAAGGTTTAAAAATAAAATTTAAAGGTATTTTATGAAAAACTATGAGAATAACAAATAAAATGTGCCCTTATATGAGTTGTGAATAAAAAATAATAGGTAATAATATTTTTAGGGTGCAAAATAGAATTTAAATGAGAGGACCCAACAAAGGTTGCCACATTTTTGCTTGCAAAAAGCACAAGGTTTACGACGATACTTAAAAGTAAATATAAAGAGTGCCACATGTCGCTATATTGCAATGTTTAGTATAAAAATAATAAAGAGAAAGATAGCGTAATATTGTTTTAAATAAGTTTAGTATAAAGATGATAATAATAAAGAGAAAGATACAGTAATATTGTTTTAAATAAATAAATAAAAAATAATAATAAAAGTAAATTCTAGAAAGTTTAAATTTTAAAATTTTAAAATTAAAAAGAGTATACCTCTAAAATCGTTTTCTTTTTTATTTGAAAGAAAACTATATTTAAACTATTTAAAAGAATAACTTAAATAAATTTGATTAAATCTAATAAAAAAAAAATAAATATTTTAACATTTTTTTTTATTTAAGTTTTTAAATATGATTAAAATTTTTTTCTATAGATGTATATATATATATATAAACATATATATATATTTTATCTAAAAAACTTAAAATTATGCTATCATGATGGTCCAAAATATAATTTACTGAAATATTACATGTCGCAAGTGGAGTTAAATATTTTTTTTTTTTTAACTTTGGGTAATAAAACTGAATTAAATATTTTTAATATTTTATTTGGGTGAAAATAAATAGATTTTAAAATGAATAATATAATTAATGAAATTCATAGTTCTTCTTATATCGAAAAAATAAGAATATGTATAAAAGATATTAAATTTGATGTCTTTAATAATATAAATAATAATAATAATAATATAGGTAAAATCGAAAAAAGACTAAAAAAGATTAAAAACTATTTTTATTACTTCTCAGTTTATTGCAATTTAAAAACAATAGGAGTAAATAATAAATATGTAGAGTTGGAAGTACAAAGGATATTAGACAGCCTTTTAATAGAAATTAAAGAAGTAAAAATATTAGTTAATAAAAAACAACAATTCATTTATGAAAAAGAATGTAGAGAATTATTGAACAATAATAAAAATAATGTTGACATACAATCACTTGAAAACATGGAAGCAAAAGGCATACTTTCTAAAAATAATTTTTCGACGGATATCATTAGTAATACGAATTCCAAAGAGGAATTCATAAAGGTGAATTCACAAAAGGTGAATTCACAAAAGCCGCTTGAAAAAATTATAAAGGAAGAAGTAGTAGAAGTGGAAATCAAAGGTCATATTGAAGCGATTCAAACAAACAAAGAAGTTTCTAAAAATGGGTCAAATTTAAGAAATTTGAGAAATAAAGGACCTATTAATGAAGTAAAAGGTTTGAATACGCAATATATACTTTTGAAAAAATTGAGTAACACTTCAGCTATTAAAACAAAAATTGAGGTAGAAGATATGAAAATGAAGATTTCTAAAAATGATGCTTTGGTAACAAGCGCCCTTAGAAGTACGGATTCTATTAAAGTAAGAAAAGAAAATGCGTACATAAATGCGAATTTTAAAAGTAATTTGCCAAAGCTTTGCCAAAAAATCATTTTAAAGAAAGATAAAGAAATCATATCCAAAACTTCTAAAGTTAAAAATAAAGTAATGAAGTCTCTTCCAAAGTTCAAAGTTCCTAAAACTGAAAATGAGTTTGAAGATATAAAAGATAAAGGTTTAAAAAACCATATAGATTTAAGACAAAACCTAAGTTGTAAGACAAAACAAAGTAAGATAAAACCTAAGTTGTTTTTTAAACAAAAAAAGATAAAACGTATTAACAAGCAAAGAAAGAATAATAAACTTTGTGAACCAAAGTTCAATAAGAAACAAGGAAGAAAAAGTACATTTCATAAAAAGAAAGACTTTTTCAATATAGTTAAGTTTAGTAAAAGAAAAATGAATGATTTTACGAAACATTTTTGTTTTCGAAAAGTCAGAAAGAATAAAATAACATTTTATATTCTTATAACCCAGAGAAAGTTGTATATAGGATTTAAATATGTTTTTAAATATGCATTCACGAAAGAAATTGAAATTTGATTTGATATTTTAGTTTAAGTAAA
>JABUQX010021505.1:30000-35847 GCA_015478945.1 Trachelipus rathkii
ACTGATTAAGATATACAGTAGTATATATATAGTATATATATATATATATATATATATAATATATATATATATATATATATATATAATATATAATATTATAATATATATATATATATATATATATATAATATAAATATATATATTAATATATAATATATATATAATATATAAATATAATATATATATAATATATATATAAATATAATATAATATATATAATATATATATATATATAGTATATATAATTATATATAGTATATCATATATATATATATAATATATATATATACTGTATATATTATATATATATATATATATAGTATATATAGTATATATATAGATATATATATAAATATAATAATAGTATACTATATATATATATGTATATTTGCGTATAAAAAACCACAAAATATCATCGATTCCATATCCAAAAACTAAGACAATAGCTACAGGGAAAGGAATACATTGTTGGAATCCTGGCAAAATTTTATTGCTGAAACTGTAAAAAAAAAAAAAAAAAAAAAAAAAAAAAAAAAAAAAAAAAAATACCAATAATAATCATGCGAAAAGATATACATTTTTGGAATCCTTGTAAAATTTAGTTAGAAAATGTAAAAGAAAAAAAATTAATGAATAAATAAAATAAATATTGGCTATTTTTTTTTAGGAACAGGGACAATATATACTATAATATTTGTAAGGTATAGCACGGCAATGTAGGGCTCGAAAGCCGACGGGAACACAGGGACGATTTCCATACCCCGTAGGGAGGGGAGAACCCCCGCGACACCCAAATACCAAAGAGCGGGTGTTCGGAGACCATCCCCGTAGGGGAATTAGTCCTACCCCGTAGTTCCCGGAAGGCCGAGAGACCCCGACTTCCTGCCATCGGTCTGGTATACCCTTTGGGGTATTCTTTAGTAAAAAAAAGCAAAATTAATAGAAAGTCTATTTATTTTTAACGAGAAACCAATAAAAGTCTCTAAAATAGGCTCTCTAATCATATTACATAATTATTAACAATAATATTATCTTTTTTTTTTTTACATTTCCTATCTAAAATTTTACCAGGATTCCAAAATAAGTATTCCTTTTCTGTAGCTATTGTAATCTTTGAGATATATTTTTTTTTATTATTTTTTTTTTTTTACATTTTCCGCACTAAAATTGGACCAGCATTCCAGCAATGTATTTCTTTTCCCTGTAGCTATTGTATGTTTTGAGATATGACTGTGGCTTAAACCAAATTTCACCTAATTATGCTTTAAAAACTTTAGTTACATATGTCAAATTTAAAAGGAAATAAATTGCCATAGCCTAATTTTTGTACGCTTAGTGTGAAGTGAAAAAAATATATATATCAACTTTTTACTTTTTCATTATATTTTTAAATTTTTTTTTTCCAAAATAATTCGTATATTTTCCAAAATGATTAGTATCTTTTTCGTAGTGCGACACACGTTCTAGACATTTACCTATATATATATAATGATTATATATATATATATTATATGATATATATATATATTAATATATATTACATATAATATTATTACATAATATATATTATATATATATATATATATATATAAGATTATATATATATAATTATATATATATATATATATATATATTATTATATATATATAATATATAATATATATATGTATATATATATCGTATAAACAACTCCCAGAGGCTTCGCCCCTGTCAGTATTGAACCAGCGTCTTCTCCTCTGGCCCCGAAACTTTAACCTTAAGAACACTCTAAGAAAACCCATTTTCTCGGCCCTAAATGCGTTCCGACGCCAGTCCCTCAGAGTAAACACTCTTCAGAATAGGTTTGGCCCTTTCAGTAAGAACAAGCATCATCTGTTCCATTAGGCCTCAAAAAATTCTTTAATCTGCCAGATTCTCCCAGATCATTGTCTTCTAGGCGCATAAGAATCCAACGCTGCAAGAGTAATATAAGCAGAAGGAAAGGACCGGGCTGGCCAGCCCTGTCGCCCTATAACCATGCAAAAAAAATCTTCTATACGTTCTGACCCCGACGAAACATCCAAATCCTCTTTGAACACAAATCATTTCCACTGACTTTCCAATAATTCCATCCTATATCCAAATATATATATATTCCAAGCCATACTTTTATTTTCATATTACAAAAAACAACAGATTAAAAATTTTCTAGCTTTTTTCAAATAATTTTTTTTTTTTTTTTTTAAACTTCCATCATCTATTTTATTAAACGGAAGACATTAAATATAGAAAATTTGTTCTCTCTCTTGAAATTTTATAAAAAATATAATATTTTTTTTGCATAATAATTTAATTTATTCGAAATGTCAAATAATTTGAAATATTACCACATGTAGAAAGTGATTACTGAAAATTTATAAATTTAACTTCTTCCTGCATTCAATCTTCTTCTAATCGCGGGCTTAAACTATTTTGAGCTTTCAGAAAGCTCTGCTTCTTTAGCTAATCTCTTTTCTTCCATTTCTCTTTCCCAGCTGTTCAGTGCGTCCGGACTTCAACGACGGTCAGACGTATATCTATATATATAATTATATATATATATATATAATATATATATATAGGTATAAGATAATATATATATATATAAATATATATATATATAATATATAATAATAATATTAAATATATATATATATAATATATATATATTATATAAATAATATATAATATATATATATATATATATATAATATAATAAATATATATATATATATTAATAATAATATAATATATATATATATATATATATATATATATATATATATATTAGAAACAATTATATCATTAAGTTTGATGAGAAATGAATATTTCGTTCTGATTAAGAACGAGACTAATTTGATATTGAGAAGTGCAAGAATAGGTTTTAGTTTCTTGCACTCTAAGTTTAGAATATTTAGAGATTATATCCCTGAAAAGCCTGGGGTCTTCACTATAACTAGAATATTTAGTTACGTGGGATTATGCACATAAGATTATTTCAAGCCTGTTGAGAAAAGTTTGTTTTCTCAGGCTTAAAACTAGGCAGTTCACCCGTCTTAAGCTTTTCCTGAATATGTTTAAATTAGGAAGAACTATCTTCGAATATTTGAAAATATGAAAATATACTTTGATGATAGATTAATTCTTGATTATCGAATAAATGATTAAATAAGTCGGCTTTTAACACTAATAATAGCGAAAGAAGTTTCTGCACTAAGCAAAACAACGAATTTGAAATAATTCAAAGACAACTTTTCTGTTCGAAATCAAAAAAACGAGAGATATCTATAGCACGAAGCTAGACAACAAAAGATGTTTTTAGCTTGAAGCCGAACAACGAATGAATTTTTAAAGCACCTTACAGCTTGAAATCAAAAGCAAAAAAGTGATTCTCAAATATTGAAGCGATCGTTCTCCACTCTTTCATTTTGCAACGCCAGGGTTTCCAGAAACAACCTTTTCTGGCAACTCTGACGGTATAATTCTTATAATAGATTTATATATAATATATATATATATCAATATTAATAGATATATATATATATAAGAAATAATATAGATATATATATAATTAATTATCGACATTATTACCTGCGTATATATATACTATATAGTATCCATATACGCTATCAGAGAGAGGGATCCCTATATATTAGTATACTATATAGATATCCATTACTATATTATATATATATATATATATATGAGAAGTATATCTACCTTTATTATGTATATACTATACTCTGGAGAGAGGTTTTAAACCTGACTTCATCCTTTTGTAATAGCTACGGCCATCTACACTTACTGTAGAAGGTTAATAGATGTAGTAATTACTACTTAACCGGTACACTATAGGATAAGACTAAACTCATTCGATGCGCCTCATTATACATAGCCTATCGGAGCGCAGTTGCCATGAGTTACTGATCAATAGAGAATCCATTCGATGCTTTCGAGATCACGCAAAAATCTAGCGCTGATATCGTACGAACGTATAATACTCCGCTGATACCCGACAACCTTACTGAATCATATCTTCGCTTATGGAGAGACTAATACCAAGTTATTTATATTTATAGGATAAAAATAGATGATTAATGAGAGATATAGTGAATAGAAGAGAGTATAGAGAGAGATATTATAATATAGAGAAGATAGAAGATGATAAGAGATAGAGAGAAGAGATATAGAATGAGTAACAGAGAGATAAAGGAGAGAGAGATAGAGGAAAAAAGAGAATAGAAATCAAAGTTCATGTGAAAATGAAGAAGTTATAGAAGAGAAAAAGTATAATAGAGGTAGTAGAATGATATGGATTTATCTGTACTAGGTTGAGACAATTTACTAATATAATGTGTTAGATGACTTGTAATATTAGAAAGTTGATATAGTAGGTGATTTATAGATTTGATTCATGAACTTGAATATATAAATAGTTAGGATTAAGAGAGAAGAAGAGGTAACAGAACGGACTTTATGTATTATAGTTCTTTTGTTTTTTCGAGTTGAACTTAGTGCGGATAGTGTAGTGTGTCCATTTCGCATTTCGTCGTATTCTATACTTGTATTTTCATTGACCATTCATATGGTTCTGGTGCTCAAAATAGTCACATACGCTATTTCCGCTGCGTCAGCACCCAACGCTGTTTCAGGCTTTTGATTTGAATTCACCAGATTATAGAGTCGAAAAACCACTTCACAATGTATGAAGAAATAAAGAAATACTGATTCTCCAACTGAAGTGCTCGTAGTCTTGCGAAAGCGTAATCATTTTTGCACAACATTCAAGAGTTTCTGAACGATGTTTTCCTGAACTTGCCTCTTTGCTGCCTCAGTTAATGTTCAATGTAGAGTTCCAAATATTCGTCCTGATTCTATCAGTGAAGATCGTCACATGCAGCGAGGTAAGCCTAAGTTTGTGCCTTTCTCATTTTCCATCAAGATATATAGGTTATATACCTCTGAAAACACATCTTCGCAGGTGCTTTAAAAATGATCCGTGCATATATCTTTAGCCGCTCTTACTTTGCAATGTTCGCACGCACCTTTCAATTCAAATCGTTTGATAAAGTATAGACCATACATTCCCATGTCAATCATCATACTTTTCCTCTTCCCTAAATAATATAGACCTATTTGCAGAATAGCCTTGATGTAGCATCTGCGGCATTTTATTGTTTTTGTTTTTAGTGGAACTCTTTAACCCTTGTCTATACTTTCCTCGCTGTCCTTACCTTTGATGTTATCTCAAAACTTCGAACACTTCTGGCCCAAAATAGCAAGATTACGCTAAATACAGGCCCGAAATGCCCCCTTAAAAACTGTCTACACATCTCCTTCCTTTGATTGCTACAGAAATAATTGCTTCATTTCAAAAAAGACTGCAAATACCGAAGAACTATACATTTATCCCAATGACAAGTTCTTCCTCGGTATTTGAGGAGAGAACATTGCCATCTACAACCATCAAACAGATTGAGATACATTCTTGTATAAAATTAAGTCTTCGGCATCAACTGACGAAACAGCGGCTGCACAGTTGCTGTTCTTATATGG
The DNA here is from genome assembly GCA_015478945.1 of Trachelipus rathkii. NCBI lineage: Eukaryota > Metazoa > Arthropoda > Malacostraca > Isopoda > Trachelipodidae > Trachelipus > Trachelipus rathkii. The sequence continues at coordinate 35,575 of JABUQX010021505.1, forward strand.
TGACAGCGGATCCGCGAGTTATCAAATGAGAGTTCAAGAGTAAAGATATGCAAGTAGGAGATCTGGAGCAAGCTGACCATCGTGAATCAAGCGCAAAAGTGTTTAAATACAGCCGGATTTCTTCTTATTGACCCAAGCGCCCCTAAATACCACTGACTGGAGCCCGACCACTGCTGCCCGAGAACTTCCGTCCGGCTGCACAGACACAACCTTCCCACGAACAAATTTTCCTCGTGAAAAATGGAAGCGACCTCAATACAATTCTTCTCCTCT
>JABUQX010021506.1:0-17500 GCA_015478945.1 Trachelipus rathkii
AATATCGTATATATACTATATATATATATATATATATATATCGTATATATATACCTACCTCCTAGTTTGTGTAAATACTATTATCATATATATATATATCTATAGTATATATACTATATTGAGTCTCCTTCTATACTATATCCTAACTATACTATATATAGCTCATATATATAGGTCTATCTATTATTATATTATCTATATTATTTCTATATATCTATATACTATATATTTACTTATATTTATATATATAAATAGCTATATAATATATAATATATAATATATATAATATATATATATATATATGTTATTATATAGTACTACTATCTAGAAAATAATATATAGGATAATATATATATATATATATATAATAGATATATATATATATATATAGTACTCACTAGCTCTATACTTCTTGACTCTGCTCATCATTATGATACAGCATCTAACCTATAATATATATAGTATTTTATACTATATATTATATATATATATATATATTTACTTATACTTATACTATATATATATACCTAGTAGTGTATATATACATACACTAAGATAAAGAAGGTAATAGAAAAGATCTATACTATCTATACTATGGAAATAAGCTAACTCTGATACATATACCTAATATAGCGCTATATGCTATGACCTATCACTCACGTCCATTATATATAGCGATCGTATACTAGTATATGTAACCGTATCGGATCACTGACTGATAACTCTCACTCTATTAATATATACGTTATATACCGGTAATACGTAGATATATACTCACTACTCATCTGATATATGTCGTGCGGTGCTGGCGTATACTACAATAGGCGGCTGTTCCTTTAAGGAGCAGCTGGCTTTGACAGAGGCATTCTTGCACATTAACTCACAAGAAATAACAATTGCGAGTTACTACACGTAATTAAGGAAATTATGTTTGAAAGGAAAAGAAGAAAAAGAGGAAAGGAAAAATATATATATATAATGATATATATCATCGCCACACGTACCTTCCTCACACTAGCCCCTAGCCTCCGCATATCACTCAGCATACTATATCCTCAGGTAAGACTGAATAAGTAATAGTACTACATATTCCATACTATGGGTCGATACAATACAAATCATCCTAGTACCTATATCAGTATACTATGTGATAACTCAGTCAATAACTAGTAATAATAATACCTCGCACTAGATCATCAATACCCATACGGGTAACACACAAAGAAGGCTATATATATCGCCCCTGTTACGGGTTCTAGACCCCTATATATGACTATATATATATGACTATGATATAAATAAAATAGACTTTATAATGATAATAATTATATTTATATACGTATATATGTATAATATATATTATATAAAAATATATATTATAAATATATAATATATATTAATCTTAATATATATACTCTATATATTATATTATATATACTTAAAGTATATAGTGATAAACCATATCCATATAAATACATAATACTACCCTGCAATACTCATGACCCTCGCGTCCTGATTATATATATATATCATACTAATATATATATAAAAATATACTCGGATTTCGCCGTATTACAAGACGAGTTTCCCGCACACCTGTTATCAATTCCTCGCGGTGCGAAAGGAAACAGAATTTCTTTTCCATGAAATACGAGTGAAACATTTTAAGGTTTTTTGTTCAGTACATTTTCCGAGTTATTAAAAATTAATAGTCTCTCGAAACTATGTAAATATGGTACTAACGAAGACACGGGCGACTGTTTGGCAGGAAAACCAAAGAAGGATGACTAGCAGACACATTCTATCTCATTTTTAAATAGAGGGGGTGAAATTAACGGTTTCTTCATCTGACAACCCATCCTCTTTTTGTTCGGGTATCTGTAATTAATTGCAACATAACTAGATATTCATAATGTGATGAGGATAACACATCAAATTAACTTATTCTCAAGGCTCATAATATAATGAATCAATAAGTAATAATAATAATCAGTAGGTTTGTGAAATGATTTAATATCTGAACAAATTAATGGATTCAATGTTAATAATTAATATTCAATAGATACATAAAATAGATTTAATACATTATAAATAATACTGGGCTACCTGTATCTGAAATCTTCACCATTACACGCAATAATACTGCTAATGTTAATAACTAATTATAATAAAATAACAGAAGACAATTAAATAATAAACAAATCTACCAAAAAACCACACAAATAATAATTCATAAACAAATTAAATATATAAATAATAAGAATAATACATAATTGAATAATAATAATAATAATATAATAATAATATAATAATAGATACATATAATAATCCAGAATACATACATTAAAATCATAAAATATTTCTCATTTGCTCTCCGGATGGATTACATGTTGATGCTCTCAGCGATGTTAATGTTAATAATCAATAATCCGAAACAGCACATGAATGTAAATAAAGGACATGAGGAGAAAAATAAATAAAGTAGAAACAAGAAAAAATATAATTAATAAAAAGTTTTTGAAATTTTTTAACCTCGATAATATAAAGTCGTTTTCTATCCCTCCAACTTCTTTCCAAAATAATAAATTTACTAAAAGTGTTAAAAATTATCGTCCCTTTTAGCAAATGTCATAGATTATGGAAATATCCCACTTTTACTTTCGAAAATGACGTCACCATGTAATTGTTATCATAATCTAATAATATTAATAAAACCTTATATTTAACACATCGAGTAACATAATTATTCACTAGGATTCTTAATAAAAGAATCACCTAACCTGCACGCTACTAACCTAATAAATATGTCAAATAACTGAAGCAAAAATAATAGATAAAAAAATAAATCGAAGAAAATAAAGTAATAACGAATAATAAACAATATAATAATAATAATAATCAAATGATTAAACTAATAATAATATAATTAATAATAATTAATAACTTAGATAATAATATAATATAATAATATAATAATAATAATCCAGAATTAATATTATTAATTTAGTAGTTTTGAAAGTTATACTAATTTATAAAATTATTAATAATTTACATTTGGTATGAAAAATTATATAAATTTATTAATAATTATCAATAATTGTAATAATTATTTATTACAACATGATAGATTATTATAATAATTATCATAATTATAATAATTGATAATAATTAAAAAAGATTACATCATCATTTTCATCATATAATCATAAGTTAATTATATAATTAAACAATTACTAATAATTAATAATAGTAATGATAATAATTGTTTAAAAAAAAAAAAAGTTTCAAAATAATAATAATAAAAATTAATACAAATAATAAATAATAACTAATAATAATAATGTTAATAGTTCCATAATCAATATTGATAATAATAGTATAATAATAATAATAATAATCATTCAATAATAATTAAGTCAATGATAATAATAATAATATGAATAATAATCATAGCTACTACTACTACTATACTACTGAATAACTAATTGTAATAATAAAAAAAATAAGTTTCAAAATTAACTAAAAATAATAACTATGAACTAAAGAAATTTCTAAATATATAATATTAACTGAATAATCAATAATCAATAATAATATAATACTAATAAATTAATAATGAATAATAATAATATAACAATTAACTAATCATAATAACGATAATAGATAACGAATATAGATAATCAATAATGATATAATATAATAATAATAATAAATAATAATAATAATAATACTTAATAATAATAAATAATAATAATAATAAAATCATATTTGGTATTCATAACATCAAAACGCTATCAAAACGCTAAGAGAAACTCAGAGAGCACAATTAAATATTAAACTAAATAATAGCATTATAGAAATCATCACTCAGTCGTAAAAATTATGACCTAACCGAGGGTGGAATGCTGTCGGTTAGTATTTAGTATAAAGAAGCTTTCTGATTTTACTGCGAAACGGCACCGCAAAATGGGCAGGACAACTGGAGGGGCATCTCGCTGACATTGTGTGTAGGAGGACATTATTCCACAAATCTATGCCTTTATATATGAGATGGCCCTCCGAAATTTCGTTAGGGTGAAATTTTGCTTTGTCTAGGGTAATGAAATTATGTGCTACGGACGATTATCTGCTTGGCTCAAAAAGTTTGGTTTTGTACAAGTATGTAAGTCAAAAGATCATTTGCAGTTCCGTTTGTGAATTTAAAGATGTGACAACCTACTGTAAGGGTGTAAATATCATGAAGTTTTAACAAAGACAAATATTTTGAATGTGGGGGCTTGTGTGTTCACGGGTACGTTTCGGGGGCCTTGACATTAGCACGAATTATTTTTTTTTTTGCATAACCGCATTTAGAGGTGTAGCAGGTTTATTCAACTTTGACACCCTGCATACTGAAAGCCAGTAGAGTACAGGTGAGGAAAGAACAAGATTATAGTAAAGGTTTTTTTAAAATAGTTATTTTGGAACCAAATTCCTTATCTTAAGGAATGCATATTAGCATAAGATAGTTTGCTAATGAGATATTTATGTGTTCGTTGAAAGAAAGCTTGTCATCAGGGATAACACCTAATAACTTCAAACGGATATAGACCGATTTATAATTATAATGTTTTGCGGCTTCATTTAGTTGAACAGGGAGTCTATTTGATGTTGTTTATTAACCTTATGGTAAGATTCTGTTTATTGTAGATTTAGGGAGAGTTGTTTGGCCTTCACTACCCCATAGTGTATAATGTTTCTTTAATTTCATTATCAACTACCTCTGGTCTTTAACGTGGCTATCGCGAAGCTTATATCTACGGATTCTGATAAGAGCCGCCCTTCGCCGTATCGTCAGCACTATGAGAGTCGTATTGAGCACCACCTGTTGACCATGATTTTGAAAGTAATTTGTACTAGTATAGATATATATATATAGTTATATTATATATTATTATATATATATACTATATATATACGATGATTAATAATAACCTGAACTGTATATATAGTATCTATAGTCGATATTACGAAGTTACTAGCCGCGCGGCCCCAGGTATAGAAGCCCTGAGGGACATCGTGGGAAAATTGGGGCAAGTAAGGATGATTGTTGTCTCCTAAGCGAAAGACGTCTGTGTGTCGGTCAGCATAAGGTATGAACTGAACCATTGTAGTGAACATTAGTGAATACCCAAGTCTCTGCTAATTTTGCTTCAGAGTAGAGTTGGTGTGGGACACTAGCATCGAATGCTTTCAACGAAATCTACATAGTAAAAGTACACACCTGTTTGTTTTTCAAATGCTCTAGTCGCTGTTGTGTAATTTTTCAATTATGGAAATATCAGAGCGCATGTCTCTCCTTGTTTTGCGGTCTTTTCTGGTCACACACCCCAACAACTGATTTTGTGTGACAGAGAACCGCCATTTCCACTGGTCAGAGTAATTAGCTAAGCATGGCTTGTGCACCCACTGGGAGCACGCCAGATCATTAAATTTATCACAAAAAGAAGCATTTCAGTTATCCGACATCGCATACGGTCATAGGCTCAACCATCAACCAAAAGGACCTTAGAAATCGGACAATTTCACGACCACGCGTATTTTCAGGGAAAAGTGACCGACACCAGGATGATCCTCAAGCAGCTCGCTTCGCGAGAACATTGCACGTCTACCTTTCTCGCGCGTCTTTTAACATGTCGTTGGATAATGAGCTGACTCGACCGATTCAATGGAGTTGTTATAAACGAAGCGGGGCGACCGCTACGCACCCCACACATCGCACCGGGCAGGTTGGTATGATGGTAGAGTCTAATTCACACAGTATATACATAGATCCCGGCGGTGATATACCGCTCTCACAGCGCGGGAAAACATCGGAAGCGCATGCAGAGCTTGTTCAAATAGAGACGCAATGTGAAATAGGTTAACACAGGCTTTCTGGATCGAAATGGTGCATAACCGTCTGACGTTCTCGATGCAATAGTTCCTGGCCCGTTCGTGTGGTCTAATTAAATGAAATCGGTAAGTATGCCATCTGCTGGTTCTGGAACTTAGGCTGCTAACGGCATTGCCGCCTACGGCCTGTAAGTCAGGAGTTCAATCTCATTAACTGATGTGCGCACCGGTGCCTAGTTTCAAAATCTATTTCGATTCACTATTTTTTAATGGTCTTCAGAGTTTTTGTTTGTTTGTTTATAGGTTGAGGGCTATAAAACTGCTTTCGTTAAGTTAGATGCCCCAATTCTCTCTCGATAGTGAATTGGGATTTGGAGTCTGTGGGGTGGGGCTAAACTTATCAGCAAGCAGACTGAGGCTTCTGGCATTTCCCTCAGGTAGTTTTCTTGTAGTGGGGGGTTGGTGAGAAGGTGGGTCGTGTGTAAAGCATGCGATCCGGGTATAGTTACCCATCTTGTGATCACGTTATGTAGATGTAGTGCTTTGTCTAATTGAGTGTTGAATTAGTGAATAGTAATATATAATACCTACATACAAGTAATAGATAAATGATAATTGAATGAATGAAGTTCCAATGGTGAATAAATCATAGTCTAGAGTAGTGATAATATGATCATAATTAGATAATAATTAATAGAATAAATAAAATATTAAATTTTGAATAAATATATAATACATGGTATCACTACACTCAATATTGACTACTGTGATTAGCATACCGTAGGCTCATGTGGCACTCATAGTCATAGCATCTCATACAGTGTAATATATGTGCGCTCTCCTCTACACTACACAGACTCAAACTCAAGTAATGCATGGCGACGGGGCAATGACGATGACCGAAGGGCCATATTGAATAATCCTACAAATAATACCCCACTCCAGACCCGGCTGACGGGGGCGGAGCATTGAAATAATACGCCAAGCCACGCGACACCCGCGAGGAGTTGCGTTACCGCGCGGCAAGGGCAGGTAGGAGTGAGCGGGGGATACGAGAATAAAACTAATAAGGAATAATGTTATTATTATTACCTACAGTGACGTTTCTTAGTATCCCATGTCACTATCATCTTAATCTAGTGTGATTATTCGTAGTGATTGATGATGCCTCTCTTACTTTCATACGCATTATCTTACGTCCGGCTAGACATCTTCTCCAATCTCATTACGCTAGCATAACAATCTGGGTACTGGCCCTTCGCTCTGTCCTTGGTTATATATATACTGGTCCTCTCGAATGTAGCACATCACACATATCATCTAATTACTTGTGTTCTCGTCACTCATCGTTATCGGATACTCACATATATATATACTCTCCTTGTGTGTGCCTCTCTCTATATTCTCCCCTGGTTTAAGACTCAGCACAGGACCACACAGCCACAGACAGGGCCCCAGGAAACCACACCCCGAAGGTAAGATAACAAATACAAAGAGTTCTAAAATGAAAAGAAAGAAAAGAAAAAAGAGAAAAAGAAGAGAATTAAGCTATTGTATAAATAAATTAAAAGTATATAAAAGGTAAAACAAAAAAAAAGGAAATAAAAGAAAGAAAAAACAAAGGAACAAAAAAGAAAAAAAAACTAATTTAAAATAAAAAACAAAAGAAGAGTACAACAAAAAACAAGAACAAAAAAAAAAAAAAAAAAAATAAAACAAAAAAAGAAAAATCGGATGATAAAAAAAAGAAAAAATCAAATTCAACTACGGGTAAAAAAAAAAAATCAAAAAAAAGAAAAAATATTGAACATATGCGATGTCGTTACCCACAACCAATTCAAGATTCGTATGATTAGTGTTTATAATGGTCAGTCAGATTAATAACAAGTTGAATATTGCTTTTGATCTAAAAATGCCGCCAACCCCACCCGTTCTCTTCGTCGACGCATGGTCGATAATGAGAAAAGTGGAAATATCCGTCATATTGCTATATTAGCTGCAAATTAGTTTCGGAGTCTTGAGCGTCTTCATTTATTTGATGTCTCAGTTATGCAAAGTAATGTCTGCATAAGAAGAGAGGGAAAATTGTTAAAAGTAAATGACACTAATAAACACAATAAGTCAATAATATTTATTTGTACAGGCATGAGCATTGTGTATTAGGTGTTAAAAGCATTTTGGAATCATGTCGATAATGCTTTGCTTATTTATTGCGGTATCATCATTATTTGAACTGGTACTGAGCACACATCGTAGTGTGTCCATTTATCCTCAGATACGGTATTAGCAGTACTATTGCGATTAGGTTGATATGCCAGATGTTGGCCCATCACCCCCACTTTACCTAGTTTTTTTGGCAACATAAACGAAGTCTCCAAACTAGTACTGAAAAACCCAACACCTTGAGACTTTGTGGTTGTCTCTGGCACTGCACTCGAACAAGATACATTTAATCCAGAAATATCCTCACAAATCCCAAAACCTAATATATTTTCTGAAAAACAATTTCCTACTCTTCATTACAACCTAACAGGCCCTACTCCACCCATATCCTGACCTGCCAACCCAAATAACCTAACGTAGGTAAAATCCAAGAAATCACTGCACCTTTTCTGACAATCAATCTCCTATACAAATCTGCCAATTCAATTCTCTCTGACCCTTCTAATGTCCTACTATCATATGTCCCCACAAATGCACAATCCACATTTGAATCCACATTTGTAGAATCAATCTGACAATCTCTCTATGTATCCTATCCATGATATCCACCCATCTGGCACCTGGAATACAACATACTCTCATCGAAAAATTAATACATTAATTTATTCTTATGTTGAAAGTCCTATCTATCTAGGTATCATATTATAGTCTCCAATTAGCAACTGCATCAGTGCTTCACATTAGAAACTCAACATTTACCATTGCCCTCTTCTGATTTCCCTCCCCCCATCTGGTACGACAGTCAAACCATGTTACTGCAGGATCACAGGGCTGGACTGACTTTCGAGACTCCTCACTCTTAAATTATTAATTTCTAATTTCTATAAAACTCTAATAACTTGCATTCTTGACAGGAAACCATAATCTAATCCCAACTTACCTTTTCCTCTTTCCTCTCTCATCATATCACAATGCACACTAAGGTAAGAAATAACAACAAAAATAAAAATAAAAATAACATGATCATACCCCTATATCCCAGCTTCCTTCCTAAAGGCCTTCGACTTCCCTACAACTTATACGTTCCTAACCCTTCTGTTCTCCAATTTCTCAACTCAAATACCAATTTCTTTTTACAATTTCATTCAATAATATAACTATCACATCATGGTCGGCAAAAAGATGGTTCCTTAACAACCACATTCTCTCTGCAAATATAATTATAAAAAAACAACAAAAACAGCAACAGCAGCTATTCACATATTCATCTCTCACAGTCCCACAAGTTTTATCACACAGTGTATTTATAGACTCAAAATCACTGTAAACCAGTTTGAAAAATTACAACCTATGTACAAATAAACAAACTATTTACCAAAAAAGGATGCAAACTCTGAATCACCATGTATTTGAAAGCCACAGGAGGGATACCGTTATGGAATTAAGAGAGAGTAGAAATAACATCTATAGAATAAATTGCAATCTTAGATATAAATGAGTTGAAAAGAGAGATGAAGAAAGAGGAATCTCAATAAAATCGTTTAAAGTGAAAGAGAAAGTCAAATGTTTGAGCAAAGATTTAAACTTTAGCAGAGGGTAAATCATGTGCCGTAGGAAGAAACTCAAAGAGTGGAAGGAGTTAGAGTTGACATTTTTTTTGTTTGATACACACAAATGCGAAGAAGAAGAACCAGTAAGATTATTGTCTTTTTTTATGGAGAAAAGAATTTTCAACGTCATGGTAAAAACACTGCATGACTCAGGGATAAAAAAAAAATTACACAAGTTTCTGGAATTCGAAAACGACTCTGTTTTCTGAATGTATTACCCCTGAGACAAATAGAACGAGAAAAGTAGAGTTAAACCGAATGTAATGAATTTTAGTTAATGAGAAAGAAAGCTGTAAATTAGTTGATTTAGGAAACATATATAAAGAGGAATTGAATTTAATCTTACATAAGCAAGACAGTCTAAGTTATGAGGAATAAAATTTTACCTCCACAAAATCAGAACACGAGAACTAACTAACATCGTTCAACAGTGTAAGGTTTGTTCCCGAAGCGCTCAAACATCGGTAGAGCGACAAAGTCGTAAAGGCAAGGGCCCGGGTTCGATCCCCCTTCCGGATCCTAGGTAGCAATTACCTAGAGAAGTTCCCTTCTTAGAATAGGGTTATGCCCGTGAGGTGCAAACTTTAAATTAAAAAAAAAAAGTAATAAGGTCTATTGGAGAAAACCTGAGTTTTAACAAAGTAGAAGTTTAAAAAACAAAGTAGAAAGAACATTAATAAAGAAAAATGTTCTATAAGTTAATAAATAAAAAAAATTTAATTAAAGAATAGAGATTATAGTCCACGTGCTTTTCGAGAGAAACAAGGAAAGAACGCACACTATACAACGCGTACTAGCCCACTAGAAAATGCAACCTCACACAAAAACAAAGTTTTGCTACTAACTAACACACATAATGATCCGGGACTAACACATAACATAGAATGCAAAACACAGCTTGGGAGAGAGAAATTCTGCAATAGAACACAATAGCATGAAAATATGAAAATAGATGCACAAACAAATATAAATTCTTCTAAAAACTGTTTACCCCTGAAAAACTAAAAAAATAAAGAATATTATATATCAATACACCTATATGTGAATTAGTTTCAGTTCGAATTTTAACCGCCACCTTCGGTTTCAACACGATTATTTTAAGGTCGTTGCGTATATAAAGACACTAATATATATAAAACATACCAAGCAAAAGCAAACCATATAACAGCTTAATAATCAATCACATTTAATCAGGTAAAATATATACCTTAATCACCTAGAAAAAGGGGGGTATTCGGCAAGAATTAAAATTATTACAAAAATATTTAAAATAGATATGTGAGTAGTTAATTATTATACTAGAAATATTGGGGTCAGCTTTACAATTGTAGGTAATATAATATTTAGATCATTCAATGTTTTGGTATAGATAAAAATTTAGTATTTAATAATATAAGAAATAAATAAGACAAGTTGATCATGAAAAGTACAACTACGGTAGGTAGTGAGATCTAATTTCTTTTAACCCTACAAACTAAGATTAATGAGATATATTGATAAATAGTAATATATGATTCATTGCGACTCACATCATATATTAATTACTAGTCATCAGTTCATTCAATGCATGTAATTACATATTTATTTCAAATTGAAAAGAGTTAAATAATAGTTATTGAAGAGTAGCCAAGCTAATAATAAGATAATAGAATCAATCTCAGTGAGGGACAGGCAGAAGATCGTAAATAAATATAAAGAATTAATAAAATTCAGAATAGATTATGTCCTCAAAAACATAGAATAATCACTATTGATATAAATATTTAAATATAATGAATTCATCATTTAGTCATACATAACTAAGATACCATAGTTATCTACAGGTAACGAATCACAGAAAATGATAGATCTAAGATGATAAAAAGTATACGTTAGATAACGATAGCAATAAAACAAATAAAAATGAAGAGAATATAGTAAGAATCAAATAACTTAGGGCCCAGATCACTAATCGGAATAACTGTGAAGTATAGCAGTAAGTATTTACACAATACAAAATGAATATAATATCATACTCAACCTAATACTATAAAAACAGTATAATATTATAGAGGAATAAATGTAAAGAAGTAATAAACACGAAATGACTCATAGGTCAAGTTATTTAGTTCTACAAATAAGCATAAACTTATATTTATTATAGGCATAATAAGTATTTTTCTAATCACTAGCCAAGTAGGTATAATATAAGAATTGTGACATAGATATATTATATATATAATATATTATAGTAATATAATATATAACAAAAATTATATAAAAGTAAGGACGATAGTTATGTATAGATCAATAGTGATAAGCAATATATATAAAGTGATGAGTAATTAGATCAATGCTAAAAGTTGAATTTTAAGCAAACACATCATAAGTATAGATGATATACATAGGTATTGTAATACTAACATAAATAAAACAGTATAAGAAATGAATTTATCACAAGCTAAATTATCTTCGAAACCATTATACAAAGAATTGATAATCAAAACCATTAGATTTGTATTCTAAATTATAAATCATAGATAATATTAATGAATAAAAAAAAAGTGAGGAAAAAGAAATTTATAACCATAAATGGCGAGTAAAATAAGTCACAAGAAATATGATAATTATTTATTAGAAAATAATGATAAAATATAAAAATATAGATATACTATAAATAAAGAAAAAATAAAAAACACACCAAACCTGTATGGGCATTATATAATAAATATATATAGTATACTATAAAGAAATCAACATAGTAGATACTAATATAACAAAGTAGAAATCCATAAATCTGATTACAAACATCAAAATAACAATACAGGTATGAATTAGCGCGTAGCCATATATAAAACAAATAGATATATAGTATTATATAATAATATACTATATAATTTACGAGATATATATTTATATATATATATATATAATATAGAAATATAGATATATTACTTTAATTTCTTTCTATATATCAATCCATTATATTATACTATATAATATAAACTACACTAGGTAAAGTATGCTACTATTTCTAATAGAGTAAAGGAAAGGAGGTAATGAGAAGAGGAGAATAGTAAGGAATAGGTAATGAGTAAGGAGGAGATTTTTTGAATAGTGAAAAATATTCAGATTTGACACAGTGTGATGATTATCAATAATATATAACTGTGTTATATTAATTGCAAAATATCTTATTTATTCAAACTATGTATGCAGACTTTATTTTGTATGATGGGTTTAATGGAAAGACTTGTAGTTTAAATGGACGAAAAACTTTTTATTTTTTTGATTTAACCAAAAAAAAAGATTTCAAACATTTGATGTATCATTTCCACTCTTATTGTCCCTATAACAAACTTAGTTCCTATCTTAATACCTTGACAATCATTAATAATAATTGAGTAAGTAATTCGAAAGACACTTAACCTCATGCATTTGCTATTGTATCCCACATATTAAATACAATCACCCTCACTCATCCTCTTAATCTATCAATCAAATTATTAGATTTTTTTTTAGGTAATTGTGTTTTAAAATTAAATGAATTTCAGGTATTTTGTTTTATAATTAATGATTAACAAAAAAGTATTAAGAGAGAGAGAGAGAAGAGAAGAGAGAGAGAGAGAGAGAGGAGAAGAGAGAGAGGAGAGAGAAGAGAAGAGAGAAGGAGAGAGAATAGAAGAGAGAAGAGAGAGAGAGAAGAGAGACAGAGAGAAGAGAGAGAGAGAGAGAGAGAGAGAGAGAGAGAGAGAGAGGAGACAAAAAGAGTGAGAAAAGGATAACGGAAAAAGAGGGTGAGAGAAGGAAAATGTGAGAGACAATACAATTGATAGATAATAAATAGTTAATATTAATTATGCCTCTGGAAAATTAATCAGTTCGATAACCCTTTGACTGACGAGGTAAAGATAGATAGATAGATAGAGAAATGAGAGAGAGAGAGAAGAGAGAGAGAGAAGGAGTAGGAGAGGAGAGAGAAGAGAGAACGAGAGAGAGAGAAGGATAAATTGAATTTTGGGGATACCACCTAAGAAAGACAAAAAGAGTGAGGGCCGAGGAAAATAATGGAGAAAGGGTGAGAAGCGAAAAGTGTCGGAGAAAGATAAGGACTGAGGTGATTAAAAGACAATACGAATAAAAAAATAATATTGAAATAGCAAGACTATAGATAAGACAGATAGTCTAGATCCAACTAGCTAGAAATAGTCCATAGCATAGCAATAGATAATTTGAGTAATAACAAAATATATGAAATTAGAAAAGATTACGATAGATAGATAGATCAGTAGATCAGGACAACATTAAGAGTAAGAACGAGTAAAGGAAAGAGAAGAGAGAGAGAAAGAGAGAGAGAGAAAAGAAGAGAAGAGAGAGCACGCACGAGAGCAGAGAGAGAGACACGAGAAAGGAGAAGAAGAAGGAGAGGGGTCACCAGTAAAAAGAAAAATAAAGATTAATCTGCTTTTCTATATTCCAAAACAAAAAAAGAAACACTTCATTATTTGACGTAAGAGAAATCAAGGCAAGAGAGATACGTGAAAGCTCCTGTGGCAAGCGAACCGTCAATTGCAAAATGATTATTATTTGGAACTTCCTGTGACCGCTCCTTTTTTATGAAGAAATTTTCCGTTTTACCTACGTTAAACTTTATGTCGAAAATTCATATTCTTACATCATCGAAATTTGTGACGCCATTACAAAACAAAATTAATTAAGTGAGAAACTAGAGGAAAATATTCATAATATATATTATATAAAGGACATAATAAATTATGTCTTGCTAGGTAAAAACTTAACTATATTGATATATATTATTATTTATATTTAATATATTATTCATTTTTATTTCATCATAGTAAAGAACTTGTTTTTGTTATGTTACTGTATATAGGCAATATAATAACGGGTTCAAAATCTATATAAATATATTTCACATACTACCTAATATATACCCTTTCAACAAATCAAAACTAACACAGTATACTATATGAGCGAGTATATATAGTTAATACTATTACTAATTATATATAATATCAATATATGACGATATTATTTATAGATTTTATATCTTTATATATAAATAAATAGATATATAATATTATATAATCTTTTATATAATATAAAATATAAATAATATATATATATACGTAATATAATATATATATATATATATAGTTAATATAAATATATATTATATATATATATATATATATATATAAAATATATTTATAATTTAATATATATATATAATATATAATATATATAATATAATATATATAGATAATATATAAATAAATATATAATAATATTATATAATAATAATATATAATATATATATATATAATATATATATATAATATATTAATATAATAATTATATAAATAATATATAATAATATATACATATAATTATATATGTATGAAGTATATTTATACGAAATATATATATATATATATATATTGATATATATATATTATATAATATATATATATATATATATTATATATATAATATATATATATAATATATAGATAATATATAATGTTAATACATTATAAAATAATATATATATATATATTTATAATTATATATATATAGTATATATATTGTAGTATATATTTATAGTAGTATTTATATAATAGTATAAAATATTTAATTTTTAAAAATAATACTTGGTTTGTATTAGTATATATATATATAAATATAATTAGATATATATACTATATATAATATATATATAAAATATTATATTGACTAGATAAACGTTATTAATATAGATAAAATAAACCATATATATATATAAATATATATGTATACTATCATTTAATGTATATATATATATATATATATAACACAAATATATATTATATATTTGTATGGTACCTTTCAATAACTAGATATGCCAATTTAAACGAAATAATAATTAGAAATATATATTAATTTTTTTATCTGTATAAAAAATATATATATATAATATGTAGATAAAAAACACATAGTGATTTATATATACAAAATATAATATATTTTTATACATAACAAAAATTTAATAAATAATATATATATATAGTCAATATTTAAAAGTTATATATGGCCAGTATATGCCCCTTCTCTTGAGGCCGTGGTGGGTCCTATTAACACGATTCAAATATATAATGAATATATATATATATAATATATATAATAAATAATAATATATATTATATATATATTTCTTATATCTTCGAGATCATGGAAGGAAGTTAGATTTAGAGGTAATATATTAGCTTCTGTATATTTTTTTTATTTTATATATTTATTACTGAAATTATATATATATTATATTACTGTTGATATAGTTTTTATATTAAAAGATAGAAACTTTAAAATAAGATTATTAATAATGAAAATAATATACTATAAATATTAATATAAAATATATCATTATTAATATATATTAACAAATAATATATAATTAATAATAATTTAAAATAATAAAAACTTGATAAATAAATAATAATATTATATTAATATATAAGTTACGCAGATAATTAATAGAAATATTTAAGGACTTATATAATAGTATACTAACAGTTGATATAAGAATATATTAAATAATATAATTATAAAATTATATATATATATATAATATATAATTATAATTTATAATTCAGTATATATTAAATAAATGATTATATAATATTAAATATAGATATTAATAATTTATCGATTATATATATTAATAATATATTAATATAATATATATTATTATTATTAAATCATATATATAAAACTAATATTAATAATATATAGTAATATAATATATTATTATATAATTAATATATACTATAATATATATATATAATATATTATATAATATTAATATAAAATATATATTAATAGTAATATATATTATTATATATATAATATTAATTATTAATAGATAATATATAATATATAATAATATTATTATATAATATATAATAATATGTTTATATAATATAATAGGAGTAAAATAATTCAATAACGTATAGCTACGAAAGAAAGTGTATAGTATATACGGCCTATAATCATACATATATAATATTAACTCACGGTCACTATTATTTATAATATTAATATATATATTAATAAGCTATATATAATATATAATAATTACTTATATATATAATATAATATTATTATTATCTAATATAATATATTATATAATTTTAATATATTAATATAATTAATGCCTTAAAATAGAAGTCCATATATCGTAGTTTCAACTTTTAAATTTTAAGAAGAGGAATTGCTTAATTTAATATTCATGTAAGATAATTTCATTTACCAACATTAAACTTTAGATTAACCAAACACCATTACATATGTTATTATCTATCTATTATATATTATTTTTATATTTACTACATGGATCTCTCTCTTTATATTTTATCATTTATATAAAAATTAAATGAATAAATAATAAAAAAAAAATTTTTTTTTGTACATTTCTTAACTTTTTTTATCTTTTTTTTTATATTTGTTTTTATAATAATGTGAGTTCGGCAATTCTTTATATTTATTTTTTTTATTATATTCAATATATTTATTATATCTAGATTTTTTATATATAATTTTTTTTATTCTACTTATTTTTTCTCTTCTATTTATTTTATTTCATTTTCTAGTTGTTTCTCTTTTTGTTTTATTTTTTTTATTTATATTTCAATTTTATTTATTTTTTTTTTATATATTATTATTGATTTAATTGACTCTACTATTTTTATTCTCTCTTTCTTTTATATTTTTTTATTTTATTTTTATTTTTTATATACTATATATATGATAATAATAATCTTTATATTTATTTAATATTTTTTTAGTTTTTTTATAAATGTTTTTTTTATTACATG
>JABUQX010021507.1:7500-29175 GCA_015478945.1 Trachelipus rathkii
TATATATATATATTATATATAAATTTCTTTTTTATATCAATATTAAATATATATATATATATTATATATGATATATATATATATATATATATATATATATATTTATATATATATATAGTATATATATAATAATATTATATATTATAAATATTATATAATATATTGTATATATTTATTATATATATATATTATTTATATATATATAATATATATATATATATTATAATATAACTAATATAATATATATATATATATTATTATAATTAATATATATTTATATTATATATATATATATATATAAATATATATTTTATATATATAATATATATATAATATATATATTATATATATATATATATATATATATATATATATTTTATTATATAGTATATATATATATTATATATATATATATATATATATATAAAGTCGTTTTATGATTTAAAACTAACGAACACCCTAGAGTAGACCGCATAGATATCAGTTTTCGGGGTCTCTCGGCCTTTGTTTTTGTCAAATTTAGCGCAAATTTAGGAAAATGCTCACCAAACGTAAGGAATTTCGTAAATTCTGTAAAGTTGCTATTTCCCGTGCTTGCCGAATTTAGGAAAGTGCTTATGAAAAAATGTAAACAAACAAGATGGCGGCGTAGTAGGTCCGTTGATTTAATGAATTCCATTCATAAAATTAGCTTTAAATCTAATTTCTTCCAAATCGATTAACTCCATCACAATAGTTCATCATTTATTTGTAATATAAACCATTTGTTATTTCTTTTTATTATTGTTTTTCCAAAACCACGTGCTCCATCACAACAACTGATCAAAATATTGGTAAACAAACGTTCGTTTATGTACAAAATTCGTGCTAAATCAGGGTTAGCATTTCTTATCGAGCGTAAGCACAAGTGACAAAAACGATAACAGCTTTACGTACACGTTGTCATTTAACATCGAAAAGTTGATAATCGTTAAAAAAAATCGAATATCAAAAAATATTAGTTATATCTATTTATTAATACACTATGTGACTATGGTGATTCTTTTTCTTCATTCCTATTTCCTACCATAGTAGAAAACTAGAAATATTATACTGTGGTCATACATCAGCGCATTCCAACCTTTTTCCTTTCCCGTACCCTTTGATTAGGCTTATCATATTTAGTAGTTTAGTTTTAGACTTTTAGTACCCTTACCCACCCATCCCTTCATGCAAAAATTTGTTTTTGTTAGATAGTAGGTAATATTTTTAGGGTTGACTAAATAATCAAAAAACTCAAATTAATGTCATTTATGGGCTTTTATTTCTGATTTCGCAATTTATTTCAATTTTTATAATAGTCTAAGATCAAAACAAATAAAAACTATCAAAGTAATTTATAACCACATTAACTCAAAATGAAAGTTCATAATAATTATAATAATTCATCATGATGTACAACAGTACAAGTCTTCAAACATGGCTCTTTATAAATGATGAGGGGAAGACACATGCGTAATCACGCGATATGATTAATGGTTGGTTTGTCCATTCCTTTATTTTTTCGTGTTTTCCACCATTACCAATATTTCACGTACCCCGAACCAGCCTTCCGAGTACCCTCAAGGGTACGCGTACCCCAGGTTGGGAATTGCTGTCCTACATTAACGAAATAAAGCCAAAAAGCTGTGATTTTCGTTGCGTTATTTTTCATATTTTTATTGAAAATATAAACTTAAAATGTACGTCAATTTGTAAAAAAAAACTTTAAAGAATTTTTGGTAAATTTGTTGCTAATGTGAGAAAGCATTACGCAACTATTGTTTTGGTAATTGTTACCCAGAGGGTTGTCACCCCCGATTTTTATGAAAATCACAGGATATACTCTAAAAAAATAATAATGAAAGGAATGGTGAAAAACCGAAAAATCGTCCTCTCCTAGGAAAAAAAGTTATAGCCTCTCAAAGTTGTAAAAAAACCCATAGGATTTTGTAAAAAAAAAAACCAAAAATTTTTTTTTTTGGAAAATCACAGAATATAACTCTAAAAAATTTAATAATAATGAAGGAATAGTGAAAGCGAAAATCGGCAGTCTCTTTAGGAAAAAAAAGTTACTGCCTCTGAAAGTTAAAAATTTTCCCCATAGAACTTTGTTTTAATAAAAATAGTGCGCCTTTCGTGCTCGGTTTTTAGAGGCCATCCTAGTTCAGGTTATGATAAGATTTGTTAATTCTACATAGATTTTCTCTGTGTATACCTAACAAAACTTATCATAACCTGACTTAGAGGGCCTGAAATGAGACCTAACCTGGATGGATCGACGATGCTGTAAAACTCAATTTGGGATTCTTTAACAAATTGAGAAGGCTGTAACTTTTTTTCCCTAAGAGTAGCTCGACAATTTTCGTTTTCAACGTTATTCTTCATTATTTATGATTTATATCGTATGGGTGGTTGCATAAATGGGGGTGACAACCCTCTGGGTAACAATTACCATTGTTTTAAAACTATAAACTTTTAATATACAAAAATGGTGTCAAAAAATTCTTTAAAGTTTTTTTTTTTAGTGTTCCGAAAAAAAAAAAAAAAAAATTTTTTTGACTTTTCTATGGATGTATTATCCATATAGTTTTCCGATTAACTTCACGCGTATTAAAAGTAGCACAGAGGGGTTTCACCCCAGATTTTTATAAAAATCATAGGATAAACTAAAAAAAAAAATAATGATAAAAATCATTAACAAACAAAACATGGCAGTCTCTTTAGGAAAAAAGTTAAAACCTCTCAAAGTTGTTAAAACCCTCATAGGATTTTCTTTATAAAAAAAAAAAAAAAAAAAAATTAAAATCACAGGATATAGCTACTCTAAAAAAAATAATGAAGCATAAAAAAAATGAAAATGATTTAGGACTTTAGGAAAAAAAGTTAGAGCCTCTCAAAGTTTTAAATTTTCCTATAGGCTCATAAAAAAATTAGTGGACCTTGTGCTCGTTTTAGGGCCATCCTAGTTCAGGTTATGATAAGATTTGTTAAGTATACATAGATTTTCTCTGTGTATACCTAGCAAAATATTACAACCTGAACTAGAGGGCCTGAAATAGACCTAACCTGGATGGATCAAAAAGGAAAAGTCTAAGGAAGTTTTAATAACTTTGAGAGGCTGTAACTTTTTTCTAAAGAGACTGCCATGTTTGGTTTTTTTATTGTTCATTATTATTATTTTTTTTAAGAGTATATCCTGTGATTTTTATAAAAATCAGGGTTGAACTCCCTCTGCGCTACTATTACCATATTTAAAGTTATCTTACCTATTTTGAATTTTTTTTTTTTTTTTGCATTATACTTGCATACGTAGGTAAATAAATTTAATCTGCACAGAACTGACAAGGGCAATGTCTTGTGCTACAAACTTAATTGGTGCAGGAATTCTGTTCTATTACTCATTCCAGACTTACATTATAGAATAACCCTAATATAATTTAACCTTTTGTAAGAAACAAAAATTTCTATTAATTTTTACATGTACGTATTTAGCTATAAAAAAAAAAAAATTTCCGTGTAAAATTTTTCTGATGATTGAAAAAATGGGGCCAATCATAAAATTTTTCAAGTAATTCTTTATTGAACATTTGCGAGTTTTGTGGCAGCTTGTTTGGAGTTTCCTCAAAAAACAGATATCCAATCACCATCTACAAACAATATTTTCAACCATTACTTTTCCGGTAAATCGCACTCATTATACCAAGGAAACATAGAAACTTTCAAACCACCCAAAACAAGGCACTCAGAATTATAGCAGGTTGCACAACTAGAACTCCAGTAAAACTACTTACATGAAGAAACAAAAATTTTACCATAGACTAAACATTTAGAAATGATAGGCACACACTTTTATGCTAATACACAAACACCTCAACACCCATGTCACTGCACTTTTCAACCCTACTAACCACATGTTAAAACAACCTCCATCTTCCCCAGCCTTATTATACAAACAAATCCTAAACGAACATCGCAGCCCCACAGGGCATACCTCTTATTGTGAAAATTTATTAAGAACTTTGATATATTTGCAGTTTATTATTAATTCAGGCCTCCTAACTTAATACTTACTAAACTTAGCTTTTTATTACTTTCATTTCTACTATATATATATATATATACCTGTATATATATATTATATATATATATATATATTATATATATTATATATATTATATATATATATTATATATATATAAATATGTATTTATATATATATATAATATATATATAATTATATTTAATATATTATATATATATATATATATATATATAAAATTGTGTTTTAGACCATTCAGCAACAAATTAGTTATTTCATTTTATGAATCAAAAGTTTATAATCAGTATAATACTTTCATGATCTTTCTAGTAATGCATTCAGATCTGAGTGTGCTCGTTAGTCTTATTCTTGCATCCTGAGTGTGCTCATAATAATAAAGAATTGGATGCTTGTCTACAAAAAATTTGTAAAACTTAAACTTTAACGGGGATTTAATAAGAGACCCAAGAACAATAATTGAGCTATAATTGTTAAAAAAACAACACCAATTCCAATTACCTTATAAAATCCTATCAATTTATAAAATAAATGCACAACTCCAAAAAATACAAAAATATTATTGTAAGGTATTACGAAATTGTATATAAAAAAAATCAAAAATATTTTTTCACAAAAATACTTTCTAATTCATCTACCCACATATATATAATATATAACCTTGTTTGGTACCAAACTTTCTTCCTTAAAACTAATTACATATAAATCTCCTAAAAAAAACGAACAAATATTTCTTTTATTTAATTCATTTGTCTTTGATCATCTTGGGCTTCAATAAAGGAAAACTTAGATTATGAATTTTATTTACTATATTAGGACAACAATATAAGATGTAGAGGTATTGCCTGAAGTTACCATAGACTCGTACAATAGATTGGTGGTGGTGGATTTGAGAGTGAAGGCTGTCAAAATATAAAGAAAAAAAAGTGATATTAGAATGGTCTTTTTTTTTTTTTTATAAAACCAGGGAAAAAGTTAGCTATATGAGAAGATTAAATGAATGGAAGATGAGGAAATTTATATACACAGAGCATAATAAAAAGAGGGGTTGAGGAAAGTATGTTTGAGGGGGTGATAAACCACACAGTGTTGAAAAAGTTATAAGAGAAGATTAAATGAATTTTATATAAAACCAGGGAAAAAGTTAGCTAGCGTCGGGCGGGGTGACGCGGACCACTTTAGGTATAACTTGGTCTCCCGACTCTCCCCTAATGCACTTTTTGGAAAAATTTTTTTTTGTAAATCACGGCCCTATAGTCGGGCATAAGCAACACAAAAAAATAATAATGTAATTCTAATAATAAAAGTTTTATAAAGTTTGAATAAACGCCGAGTCAGCCTGACGTGGAGGGGTGAAGCGGACCACCATTGAGGGGTGACTCGGACCATCTGTTTAAATTCGTCTTTTACGTATAATTTCAATTTTATATTTTAATTTTTACTTAATATAATAATTATTTATCATATTAAAATTCGTAATAAGTAATAAAAATGTAAATAATGATAAATAAAATACGAATATAAATAAGGTGGTCCGATTCACCCCTCTCCGCCCAAAAATTTTGACACTTTTTTGAACTCGTTTTTTTTATTAAAATTTCATTTTTTTAAAAAATTTTCACTTAATATAAGTAACTTTTTATTACATTTAAAATTAACTTATAACGTAATAAAAAATGTAATATAATTAAGAATTAATGTTAAACAATGGTGGTCCAAGCCACCCCCCCATCAATTTTTTCGGCGTTGAGGGGTGAATTGGACAAAGTTAGGTCCCCGTTTTTTGCCACTAATACTGGTTGGATCAAAAATTTACTTTGCCAGTTTAAAGCTAACATACTCGAGTGTATCCACTGAAAAAATAATTAAAATCGATCCACAATTTTTCATTTTATAACAAAGTTAAAAAAACTCACATTTTTCAAAAGTGAAGTTCTATTGAAGGAAATTTTGTACCCTAATTTCTAACATTTTTTAAAAATATAAAAACTTTCTAGAATTAAATATGATCTAAATAAAACTTCTAGTACTACCGCGTGGCTATAAAATGAGCGAAATTTTTTTTTTTTTTTATTATTATTTTTTATTTTATTTAGAGTGGTTGAGGAAAGTATGTTTGAGGGGGTGATAAACCACACAGTGTTGAAAAAGTTATAAGAGAAGATTAAATGAATGGAAGATGATTAAATTTATATATATACACAGAGCATATTAGAATGAGGGGTTGAGGAAATTATGTTTGAGGGGATGATAAAACACACAGTGTGTTAGAATATAATGAGGGAGAGAAAAATTTGGTTAGAGAAGAAACAACAAAAATGCAAGTAAAAAGAAAACCAAATTAGAAAACTTAAGAAAATGAAAATAAAACTTTTATATGAAATAAATAGTGATTATAAATTATTTATACAAATATTATTTTGAAAAATTATGTAAAAGTATTTTTACGATTTTTGTCTATTATTGCAAAGTTCCACATGTATTGCAGGAAGAGCCATAGGCTAAAAAATCAGAAAGTTTATATGATAATAATAAAAGTCGCAATCGAAAGGCATTACATTTATTTAATTTTACTTCCTATGTCAGTCTAAATGTAATTTTATTAAAATTTTACAATATTAATTAACTATTTGTTAAATTATCAGTTAAATTTAATTTATTAAATTTACACGACTCTTAAAGTGCCTCTAAAGAAAATAATTTTGTTCATATATTGTCGTACATTTGTCATGGAAACCCATATATAAATATATTTTGTTCGAAAGCGTAAAAATGCAAAAAAAAAAAAAACTTTGACTTCGGCTATATTTTTTTATAAAATATTTTTTCAAGAATGAAATATTTTCGGATAATTACGTATATATTTACTTATATGTATTATTTAAACCTAAAACAAACCTATAGGCGGTAGAATGCCATAGCAGGCTTTCGCTATACCCGAACGCCTCGACCAGATCACCGGCGTGGGTGCGGATGCGCGCGAGCAGCCGGTTCACATAGGAGGTTTTGGTGAGTGTGGGGTTGTGCACGTATCTGTACGAATGACCGGACTGCGTGGACGTAGAGGTGGCCGAGGACGGGGTTTCTCTGTTGACTTCGCCAACGTCCGTGGCCTAAACTCTAACTTGGAATCTGTGGAGTATCATCTCTCTAATTCTCATCCTAACCTCTTACTTCTGTCTGAGACCCGGGGATTCTTTCTTTAATAAACTTATCTATAACTTTTTCACAATTTTCCGACTGAAATGGTGAAAATCTGTTCATATATTAACACAACTATGCTTATATACAGTTCTCGTAAAATCGTTGAATCTTCCTAACTACGATATTCTATGGCTTATGATCTTTCCTACTACTACTACTACTACTACTACTACTACTACTACTACTACTACTACTACTACTATCTTGTGTTTCTATAGAACAGATTTTCCTGCCCTTTTGAAATATCTAATTATTTCTCACCGAGACTTGTTACTTCTTTTCATTCCAAATTTGTTTGAGGTCCTTCTATTAGGGGACTTCCCGTACCCACCACACTAAGTGGTGAGGCTGCCTCATACTGGTAACAGGTTGGAAGGAGACAAAAACATCCAAGTGATTTTTCAACGATTTGGCAAAAGTTGATTTAAGTTGACACTACACACATACCAGATGTCGTCCTAAACGAATTCTTGAACCTCTTGACCTGTGCTTTCCGAGCCAACTTGTCTCGCTGCAAATACGAGAAATTTCTCTTCCTTTCTGGTAACTCTGGACCACAATCTTTGTAACTTTAATAATACACTTTCTCTCCAGCAGCGACCCAGCCCTAAACGTGACTTTTCTGAACTTGAATCGGGCGTAATTGGGGGCATTGCGTTCGCTTCTTTGCTACTGTATCCTTGGTATGAATCCTGCTTTGACTCGAATGGCGCTTCGGTCACAGCCTTTCAACTCCAGGGGAATGGGGAGGTTCATTCCACTTCTACTAAATCTTTTTCTCCTCAAAATCCGTGGTCCGATGGAACCTGTTCTCATGCCCTTCACGACAGACACAACTCCTATCGGAAATGAAAAAAACTCTCTTTCTCCTATCACTCTTGCTAATTTTCGTTCAGCTCAAAGTCGTTGCAAGGATGATTATTTTCTCAAGTTGAAGCGTGTGCTTTCACCAAAAAGGAAATGAGCTGACCTCCCAAATCTCCCTTGATAAAAGTTTCTCGCCACTTGCCATAAACATCTCTAATATTTTCTGTAAATCTGCCTTTCCTCCTCTTAATCGCTCTGACGGATCTGTAGCTAATACCCCTTCGAAAAAGGCTAATCTCTTCGGCCTCCTTTTTTCATCTAATTCCACCCTGGACGATTTCAGCAACCCTCCTCCTCCTACTCCTTTTCTCCTCTCAGCGTGTTCTCATGACTTCTCTGTGTATTACGACATGAAGTAAGGGCCGAGGAATCCCGAGATCTGATGAAGTGGTGCCCGTCGAGGAAGGCTAGTGCCCAGACGCATTCCCTCCGTTTTCGAGGAGGTGTTGCTTCCGAGCTGCGCCTGGGCCCTGGTTCACAGCATTCTCTATTCCTTAATGTTAATACTTTTTCTGAAGTTGTGGAAGAGCTTTGATGTTCATCCGATGCAGAAGAAAGGTAACCGCTCAAATCTATCCAAATATCGACCTATAGCTCTTACATTGTATTCTGTCTAAAATCTTTGAAACTATTCTCAACTGCTCATTCCTGGATCATTCTGAAATCTCCGTTCCCTCCTTTCAGAAATCACCAGTTGTATGGTTTTCTACGTTCGAGGTCAACTTTGAACTTTTTTCCTATCTCACGCACGAGATCTATGATCTTTTGCCCTTAGGGACTATGGGGAGTCGTGCGTGGTGGCGGCATTGACATAATCGAAAAGCCTTTACACAGTATGGTGCGTCACTGTCTCTAAGCTCCCTTCCTTGGGGTTTTCATCATTCACTTTACTTACTCATATTTATTTTATTTCAAATCGCTCCATATCGGCCCTTGTTGATGGAGCAACCTCTTCCTTCTCTTGTCTTGTTACATTGTGGTGTTCGCAAGGTTTCGCTTGCTTCTTATCTCCAAACTTATTCTTACTTTTTCATAAGATCTTCTCAAGCTGCACCATTCTACACTCTTCATATTCTGATACGATGACCTCAACTCTCCATTCTTCTACTCATTTCAAACCTGCTCTCCCTTTCACTTCTAGAATTGTGTAGTCTTGACGCTTTTCCGATTCTACATCTTTTTCATGGCTCAACAAGAGGGTTCCTGCGTCACCGCAACCTTTTTAACGAATTCAAACTCTTTAAAAACTCAACTTTCTTCGCACATGTCCTCCCAAAAAATACATCTTTCCAAACTATTCCTATCCTGTTCTTGCTACGGCATCTCCCGTCCTCACCCGTTGGACAGCATGAAACAATTCTTGGTCCTGAACATAACAGAATAAGACTTTTGGAAAACCTCAACTCACAACGGTTGCTAAGGCTAGCTTCAAAGAAACTGGGGGGTGTTGCTATTTTCAGGTTGCTCCGATCAGGGAAGTTTTTTTATCCGAACAATTGCTTCTATATTATATAAGGGGTCTTTACGCCCTTGTTATGGAAGGTACTGTTCCCACATTTGGGGGGGGGGCTTTCCGGTTCCGCCCTTTTACTGATATGATTGAGGCTAAGACTTTATAAGATTGATAAACTGTTCCCCTACCTCTCAAACTTCCTTGACCTCTATCTCTGGCGACGGTTAAACGTAAATGGTGGTTTTATTTCTTACCAGTAGGTACTACAGCGGCAGGTGATCCAGGGAGTTGACCTCTTGCATTTCCCTACCATTGCATCGCTCTCGCTGAACAAAGGGGTACCCTGCTCTCTCATGAATTTTCTGTGAATAGCCCCAGCCTTGTTCGTTGTGGTGCCTCATTCTTTCCAGCCACCTCTCTTCTGCTGGAAAAACTCTCTGCTCATCGTTTTCCGGCTGCTATTTTAATCTCCTTCTGCTTTAAGTCCTCCGTCTGCTGTCACCTCAGAGATTTGCGTTAAGCTTGGGATGGGTTGGGTTTCCTCCATCATATTTTTCTGCCCCCCCCCCACCTTAAAAAAGGCTCTGCTCGTAAGTGGCGGTGGTTACCTATATGATATATAGTATATATATATATTATATTATATAATATATAATTATATAAATATATATATATATATATATATATATATATATATAGATATATATATATATTTAGTATTATATATATATATATATATATATATATATTCTTTAAAAAAAAAAACTAAAAATCTCTCTTGAAGTTGTTCCATATTGTGTCTTACTCGTCAGGTACAACATTAGCATACCCTACCACTTTTTTTAGCTTCCAGACCTCCACATTTACCGGATAACTTCCTGGCACTCCACCGGGCTTCCGCTGGGAACAAGGCACCATCGGGTGGTAAGCCGACGCTTGCGAGCAGAGCAGACAGCAGCTCGATTCATGGTGCTCTGGACATATCACGTCCGACTAATCCAAAGAGAAAGGATGGCCGTTAGAGAGTAGCGATGCGTGTCATACCCTGTCAAAGTCCTTAGATATGTCAAGCGCCACCACACAAGATTCCCCATAGTCTATAATACGGTTCCATTTTGATTAAGATTATTAATATGGTCTTTCAAAATTATACTATCATAAGGAGTTTTAATACTTATCACTGTTCTAAGTATTATAATAAAAAATAATTTTTCGTTAAACTTGGGTCTTACAAAAATTTTGACATTACAAAAGAGACAAAAATACTTGAAGAGAAGGAAACCGAATAAAAAGTAGTCCATGCAAACTAAAATTCTGCTGATTTTGAAATTAATCTATTTTTCAATGAAAATGAAGAATTTGCGAGTTGTGGCCATAAAAGAAAGGAATTTGTCAGGATTAAAGAGCATATTTTGGACCTTGATAAAAATTAATAATGGAAGATTCTGCGCATTGCTAAATACAGGAGCAGCCATATCCTTGGTAACAAGGAGCGTAATTAATTCTCTCGAACTGCATTTAGAAATTATGGAATGTATAGCAACAATCGTTGGGATGGGACAACATGAATTTCCTTTGGAAGGATATGTAAATTTGAAATTAAATGAGGATGAATTCCCATTCGGCATTGTAAATGACGCCGATACACAAAATTGTCTCATATTATGTGTTAACTATTTTAAAACTAACAGAAAAGAATTATATTACATCAAGGAATAGTGCAGAGCTTGAAAGATGATGATATGTACCTAGAGTGGACCTTGGAACACGCATTAGAGGATGAAAATTTCGCTTCATAGAAAAGTAATCAGAAACTGAGAAATCAAATGTTGAGAGTTGAAGGCTTATCCTATGTGCAAGAGAGTGACAAAGTTTTAAGATCCTTGAAAAGTT
The DNA here is from genome assembly GCA_015478945.1 of Trachelipus rathkii. Taxonomy (NCBI): domain Eukaryota; kingdom Metazoa; phylum Arthropoda; class Malacostraca; order Isopoda; family Trachelipodidae; genus Trachelipus; species Trachelipus rathkii. Next base: position 18,996 of record JABUQX010021507.1, read on the forward strand.
ATATCTTGGGGAAGAAAATAAGAGTGCAAAAACGGTCCAAGATTTTAAGAAATATATAAAAATAAAACATTTAGGCTAAATGAAGGTATTCTTTGGTATTTGTAAGTGAGGAAACTATAGTGGGGATTGTACCATTCAAGGTTTTGGTACACTTGATATTGATATTAATCACGAGTTGGCGCACATAAGAAAACTTAAGCTTCATTTTATTTTTTGTATTGACGAGTCTTTTATGCTCATACTTCTAGTTTAATTCAATTATTTTTATATTATGGGCTCTCTTTAAAAACACACGTACTGAACGAACTCACCTTAAGAGATTTAAAGCAAAAGTATAGCTAATGAAGCCTATTGGGTGAGGTTTCCATGAATTATATTTATTTTTCCTGCCCCCCCTCCTTGAAAAGGAACTCTGCTCGTGAGTTGTATGGCCTTATATTCTGGTAAAAAAAAAAATAACAATAATAATCACTCTGTACAGAGACCCTTTACTTGATAGGATTGCGACCTCATAAGAGCCAAAGGTATCTTTTAGACTGGTAAGGCCGCGACCAATTGTCGACAAACGGTAATATTACGCCTAAAGAGTGACGTACATCTCCATTTATGAAGATCAAATAGATAATCCTGCATTTGCTAGCTGCAGGTCCAACAATCACCATCATTTCCAACTGAATAAGGACTATTTCCATAACGGATACGAGGCCACTAAACATCTTATTTTTATACAATGAGTACGTCATTGTACTATTTAACGTGACGTTATCTGTGCGTCAGTGTGGTTTTTGTAATATTAAGCTATAGTGGAAGAATATTTTGCCGTCATATCTCCTGCATAAACTTGCATTTGCCATGAGGTTATGTGTCAAATTTAACAAATATTTTCCACACATTTGTTTTCATAAACGTTACAGAAAGTCTCTGTGCGGTATACTTAGTGCCACCTGTACACACACACACCTCATATATAATCATATATATATATATATATATATATAGTACTATAATATATACTATATTACTATATAGTATACTATATACTTATGCATAATAATAATATATATACGTATATATATATTTATAATTAATATATTATAGTATACTATATATATAATAGATATACCGTATTAGTATATATATATTACTATACATATATATACATATATTATTATATTATAGGGTAACCATATTTGTCATTTAAAATCTAATTCCTAATATATATTAATTATCATATATATATATCCTTCTCACTACCTATATTATAGTATATACTATACTTACGTATATATTATATAGGTATATACCTATGATGATATTAATGATCATGTAAAACCGAGAATGCCTTCTATTTTTTCAATTTACTCAAAAAATAATTTAACTATTAACTAAATAATAGTGCAACCAGTACTCATATATAACTATACTAATATTTATACTTATATATATCATAGAATATTTACTATATATATCTATATATACCTATATAGTATATCATTATATATATATCATATATGATATATTATCCTATATACGGATAATATACCCATAATTATAATACCTATAGCGGTATCTTTCTTTCGCGACGCATGAACCTCGCCTGGATCATCATATACTACTTAAGTAACCGTATAGTTCAACTGGCCCCTCCTCCTTAACATGTAACTGGTTCGCGTGGCATGATTGCACAAACCATCAATCTGCACCCCATCGAAATCCGCAACGCGTGCGACTCGGTCATCGTGGCGCACGTGACGGGCAAATTCTCTTTAGGGTTTAAATTAAGTGGCTAGCCGGGACTCAAGCCCACGCCTTCCACTCGCCCTCTCGTGGTCAATAGCTCTTTGCAAAAAAGCAGCAAGATATAGGTCTGTTGGAAATTCTTTCGGCTTCTCCTATACAACAGATAATATATAATTACTATATATACTGATACTATATATATATTACGCATATAATAAATATATCATATAATATATATTATATCATGATATCGTATCACCTACTAATATATACTATTACTTACTATATAATATATATATAGGCTACTTATATATATACTTATAGAATATATACTTAGTAGCCACCCTCGCCCGTCCTACTAGAAGCGAGGCGGTTTCCGAACGATATGTGTGCCCACCAACATGCAAGCGCCCTTGATCCAAAGAGGTCAGTTAAGAACGACATTGCGGTAATCGTAAGTTGTTATTTCGAGCAGATTTTAGCAAGAGATCTTCCTCGTGCGTCATTCTGTCAGAGAAAGCGCGGGTCCCTCCTTTAACAGGGTGGGAGGGGGTGCGGCTAGTAAATTTTTAAATTTATATTGCATTGAAGGAGGGATGCGTGCCCAGGAGCGAGACGGGGCTAATTAGCCGCTAATTACTTCATGGTTGGCCCTTCCCAAGAGTTTGTTCAGAATGGATCTCTCAGGTGGACAGTACTTGGATTGTTGATGTTATTTTTGGTATTGCGAAGAGCGTTCATTGGGTATAAATATAACTAGTTAATATGTTTGGTAATTCATGAGATGCCTGTGGGGAAAGGAGCGAAGCGTGTTGTAATATGTGAAAATAGCACTTAATGCTCGATATTATGTTTGTTCCTCTCCTTCGGTGCAGGGAGGTTGTTTCAGTGTTTGATGCAGGGTTTGATCTACTGAGAATGATTTAATGTAAAGTTTACAGTCTATCATGTTAAGATGGACTTTCATGGGAAGAACTTTTGTTTCGGTTAGTAAATGGTAAGTGGATATGGAGGGAAGGTAGCCTGTTAATTTCCTTAGAGCTTTTGTTTTGTTAAGGCTTTTTAATTCAGAATATTTGGATATAGTGATATTGCAGGTGCCCTGCAGGCTGCATATGGAGCAGGCGTTTGAAGAAAGAGCGAAGGTAATGCCTATATACAAGAGAAACAGCTCCAGTTGAATTATGTATTGATATAGTTCTCTGCTTATTGTATTTATAGAGGAATTTTGAGCTGTAATTGTTGAGTCGTCTGCATAACTATTGATTTTTATAGAAGGGCAAGTGGGATGTTTTAGGCCATGCATAAAAATGTTGAAAAGTGTTGGTGATAGGAAAGGAAGGACTCCATCATAAAATTTGTTTGTACGGAAGGAGTGGCATCCTTGCATGACTTGACCTGCACCAACAGATAGGAAATTTGTTGTTATTTTCATGTCTTTGATTCTTAGATCTATGTTTAATACTTTGTCTATTTAAAGATGAGGTGGGACAGTGTCGAATACCTTATAGATGTCTATTGCTAATACGAGAGTGAGAGAAGGGTGAGTGGGGAGGGGGGGGGTTATTTGAAACCCGTGAGAATGTTTTGTGTTATATCAGTTAATAGAGTGGTAGTAGAGTGCTTTTGTCTACATCCATGATTTGTGTCTGATAGGGGATCGAAGGTGAGATTCTATTTAGGATTAACCTTTCGATTACTTTGGACATTGTAGAGAGAAATGATATAAGTTTATACAAAGCTGGATTGTTAGGTGCTTTTTTTAGTATGTTTTTTATGTGTTCGTGTTTCCAAAATGGGGGAAAGCGTAAGTATGCTATGCCGCGCTAAAAATTTGAGCTAGGGCTGTGATGGATTTGGTTCCCAGGTGTTAGAGATGAACATTGGATATTTTATTTAGTTCTGCTTGTGAATTTTTAAGGTTTTTGATGGTGTTGAGTACTTCTCAGGAGTAGCAACAGAACCATAACAATGATCACCAATTAGAGGGCAGTATCCCTATTGACGTCATCTTAAGTGCCCCTTGGCCTTAATGGGTCTTCTGCAAGTTAAGTGCATGATGGCTTGTTTGCTTTTATTTACTCAGTTAATTACACACCCCTTTATATATATTATACATATATTAGTATATATATTATATATACATATATATATAATTATTATATATATATAATATATTATTATATATTATATATCATATAGTATATATAATACTATAAGTATATATATTATATATATACTATTCAATACTAGATAAAGTATTATATCTATATTAATATAATAGGCCGTAAATTCTGTTTTTACGACCCGCTTCATAAGTTTTGAATTTTTTTATTTAAATATATCGTAACGTAACTATTCAAATTAACAAATGATATTATCAGTTGGATCACGGACATGATTCAGAAAGTTCGAAATATTTTAAAAAAATATTTTTTTAAATGACTTTATTAGAAATATTGTTTTTCATCAAAAACCAGGGTCAGATTTTCAGTAAACAAACTTTACAGAAAAACCAATCTGACATAATTTGGATATCAGCGTATAAAGCTTATGTAAAAATAATGCTAAAAATAAATAAACTGAAATAAATAAATAAAAAATGTATATATATATTAGGGGGCTCGAGACCGACTGGGCCGACAGAGGTGGGACGTTTTTCCATACACCCGTAGAGCGTGAGGATCGGTAAGGCAACCCCCTGTGGCGGACACCGGAAGGTGGGAAAATAGTCCTCCCCGGTCGTCCACCGGAAGGCCGAGAGCACCCCGACTCTGCTATCTTTTGTTGCGGTTTACCCGTTGCCGGTATTTCCTTTAGGTTTGAGAAAACACCCAAAAAAAAAAATTAAAACAAAATATTACTAAAAATACCTTTTTAAAAAATGTATTTAAAATATTTTCGAACTTTTGAATCATATCCGTTACCACTTAAATTCATTGTTAGATTATCATATAGTAGCCAAATATTAAAAAAAAAAAAAATAAAAAAAAAAAAAAAAAAAAAAAAAAAAAAAAAAAAAACTTAAACATGACGGTAGTCGCTTAATAACGGAAAGGGACCTAGTATATTTTTTAATCATGCCCCGTTACCACTAAATTGATTGTTAGGATCATATATTACAAATATACTTAAAAAAAAACAAAAACAAAAATCAAAACTGACGGGAGTCGTAAAACAGAAGAGGGTCACGTATATATAGTATATATATATATATATACTATATTATATATATATATAATATATATATTAGTATAGTAATTTTTTTTTATTTATCTTGATAGGATAATCTAAATATCATAACAATAATACATAATAATAGATCATAATGGGTTAATTTAAAATGTTTTTTTTCCTTAAATTAAATTAAAATTAAGTTTAATAAAAAGAATTAAATTAAAATTAAAACTAATAATAATTTTATACTGGAATATAAATATATATAATATTCACAAAGAGAAATAAACCCCGTCACTCACGGGCAGAGCCCATAATGCAGGAGAGCGTGTACTCAATTAAAGTCCCAGCAGGACGAAAGCCAAGCCCCCAAGGAGAGAATGGCTCACATTCTCCCTACCCGACCATTTGCGTACACCTGACTCTCGCTTCCTGTTCGTGTGCAAAGTGCTCTAACGAATTGAAAGCTATTCTGCTGACATTTGATATAAATAAATAAAAATATAATTTAAAAAATAAAAATAAAAAATAACATATCATATTACAAACAATAAAATACTATAAACTGTGGGATAAAAGAAACAGAAACGTAATTTCACTTCATTCCTACCCACTCGTCGACGTTAGTGTCAACGTACTTATTCAATAAATATAATAATTATATAATATATACTATATATAATATATATATAATATATTTATATATATATAAAATATAGTAATATATATAGATATATATATATTTTATATATATGATTAGAGGCTTTGTATAGCTGAAGAATAGTAAGTATTTTACTATCGTGGATGCGCGTGCGGATCGGATAGTGTAAACTCACTATCCGCGGAATTGCGGCATGACGGATAGCGGATAGTATAAGTTAAAGAGGTTTAGCCATTCAGGTACCTCATTGACACTCACCCTATTTTATATATAATATATATATAATTCTATATAATTCAAAAATTTATAGAGCATCCATTCTGTAGTAGTAGATACTACTGGTGTATAGAATATATAAATTATATTAAATAATTATATTATTATATATATAAATAATAAATATAATATAGTATATATATATATATATATATATTATATATTACCTGTTTTGACCAGAGTGCAGGACGCTTTGCGACCAAACTCTTTGCAAACCACTCCAAACCTCATTCCCAAGCCATCCACTCCCCAATAATTGAAAAAAGGTTATATATAATATTAATATATATAATACTTATATAATATATATAACTATATATATTAATTAATATATATATATATATATATATATATATTATTAATATCATATATAGTATATAGTATATTATATATATTAATATATATTAATATAATATTACTATATATATATATATATATTTATATAATATATATATATATATTCGTCAAATTTCAGATTAAACTTTCCGAGCCCTTTCAAGGGAAAGGTTTGCTTCTCATTTCGTTCGTAAATATGATGATCTGCACCACTTAATGAAAGACTGCTCAGCTAGCTACACTTGTTGAAGGCGCATGGCTAAGAATGTCCTGGCGACTTCTTGCAGTATGTGGGAAAACTTTTTATACAATATACTCACCCCACCAAACTATGACGGTAGATACATATAGCTGATGCCCGAAGTGTTCTCCTCTTACGATATTCTTCGATCAATGAGAGTGTCTGTATTTTGATACCTCTGAACAAGACTCTTCATCAGCTGCACTAGAAGCCAAAGACACCGATTACATGGGATTAGTTTCAGCAACTGATATCCGCTAACAGGATGGTAGATTTGGGTGACTGTTCTGTAGATCTTTTGCTTTTTATTGGCTCTGGTGATATATTCTGCCTTTAATGTAGGCATAATTCATCACATAGGTGCATCCAAAATAAATTTTGAACCTATTATGTTGAAACTACAAGATAAGGTTAAAGAAATTTGGATTGTTATTACCAATAGGATTTAGAAAAGTTGCTATATGTACATAGCGTGTCAGCGTTATGCAGAGGTATTGGAAAATCTAATATCCTTATCGCTACAAAGCATGAAGTGTTATCTGTCGATCCTTGAAGGTCCGATACCTTACTCTCTGAAATATATATATATAGACTATATTATATATATTACTACGATATATAGTATATTATATATATATTATGATGATTATATTGCAGCAATTTAATTAATATATAGTATAAGTAGTATATAATATTATATATATAATAATATAGGAGAGATAGATAGATAGAGATATATAGGCTGACAGATATTAAATATAGGTAGAATATATAATAATATAGAGTATAAACTGTGTCAATTCACCTATATTTAATATAGATATAATATACAGTAGATATCATATTATAGTATATATAGTATATAATATATATACTATACTATATGAGATAATATATATAGATATATATATATATATGCTATATAGGTATTATATATATACTATAGTATATATATATATATATATATATAGTATAGATATAAAATTATTACTATTTTTGATTTATTTTGTTTATAATGAAGCTGTAAGTAATAATATATAAGTAATATAGTATATATATATAGTATATATATATTATATATCTATGATATAAGGATATATACTATAGGAAGGGAGTAAGCTAGTACATATATAAATGTAGAATTTAAAGATTTTGTTTCTTGTAAGTATATAATAGATATATATAATATAAATATATTATATATTAGAGGGGGACGTATAGAGGTATATGATGGTTATTTAAGATATTAAGTAATGTATGAATATATTATAACTGAGATTACTACTGTGATATATAGTATAAGGATATACTGATATATATATATTATTATATAGAGGATATATATATATAAATAGAATAGAGGAGAAAGGTAAGATATATATATATAGAATTATAGTATAGATATACGGAATTATACTATAGAAGATATAAATAGTATCATTATAAATATGAGACACATCCTCGTGCGCAGGAGTTTTGAGTCTCCGCCTCTCATAACGAGAGGACGCTGTTCAATCCTCCGCGTAGCAGTTGTTGGAGTTTTATCTACCTTGGGGCAAGAATTAAACTCGACTTGCGAACATGTTGGTGGCGCTGGCTTGGGATTAGTGGAGATTAGCCGGCCTTAAAGTTCGTATTTCCGGTAGTCCCGTCATGTAGATATAGAGGTAGATAGAAGATATATATAGATATATTACAGTAAATATATACTGATGAGGAATACTAGTATAGCTATATTATCAGCTATATATTATATATACTACTATATATATATAATATATATAGGTATAATACTATATATAGTACTCATATATATATATTATTAATACTATACTATGGTAGTGCCACAGACGTTTCTCAGTACATGAGATGAAATACTATCTGCGATCCGCAAAAAAATTAATGCGGAAGCGGGTGCGGATGCGTGAATAGTGGAAAACTTGATGCGAATATCCGCATATGGGGCGGATGCGGATTGCGGCATGCGGATGCGGATGCGTCTGCTGATATGGTTGATCGGTTATTATTCTCCTGAATAATATATTAATATAATAGTATAATATATATAGTATATAATATATTATAGTAAGAGAGATATATAGGGTTAGGTGTTTTTATGATATTGTAATATCATACAAGTTTAATAGGAAGATATATAATCATTTATATATATACTGATAGGTATACCCAAAATATAAATATCACTACTATTATGAAGAGTATTTCACTGTCATTACTATCAGGATATCCGGATTACTAGAACAATATCATGTGAGTTAATCACCTTAGATGTATTAGTGGATGATATTATTATTTATGATATTATTATTATTATAGCGTGTGATTAGTTATTTATTATTATTAGTAATAATAGTAGTTATTATTATATATTATTTAGATTTATTATATTATTATTTATTTATTTTCTATGATTATATTATAGTGTATTTTGATAATTATATTTTAGTGATTTATGGAAATATTTACATGATTGAGGATGGTTGATAGAATTATGACTATTATTATTATTATTATTATTTTATTATTAGATTCATTATTATTATGTTATTCTTATTCAATTATTATTAGTTCGAATTGAAGAGTCATAGTTATTATTTATTATTATTATCTTATTATTAGCTATGATGAATGATATAAGCTGAGTGCGGCGATCAATACTGTCTGAGGAGAATTGAAGCCGAATTATGTAATTATGTAATGATAATTATTTATCGATTATTTATCAGTGTTTTAATTTATTTGAGAAAATAATAAATATTATAAAAGCTATATTGAAGGCATTATATATATGATTGAAAATGATTTCTTAAGAAAGATTATTATTACGATACTGACACACCAACATTACACCGGCATAAGGTAGAGAGTATAGATACTTCGAGGTCGATTACTTCACCCTCACTTCTTACTGATGATTTTAGAAGTATCGGAATTAATTTTATTATTACTGGAGGATTATTTTATTGTTAAGAAGTGTAGAATGGTTGAAGGTGGTTCGGTTCTTGATTCACGGCAAGAAAGTTTGATACATTGAGGCCTTCTTCTTTTCAATGTAAAAGGCTAGTCGGTATTGAATCGGCATTGTACTTGTGAAATTATCGTATCTATATATTGGATCGATATAAAAAAGAGGAGTAATATATATATAGATATGAGAGCGTATACGGAGAAGAGGGTAAATAAGATAGAGAATGCGGAGTGTGGTCCCCGGGTGACGTAAGTCAAGAAGGGCTGTATTTGATAAACGAATGATATAGAGTAATGATATATAATCATATAAGTATATTATAGTTAATATGGGATATAGGCCCAATAGATTGAAATAAGTGTGGGAGATGAGCTCCAAGTGAGCGAAAAAGATCAAGAATGAAATATAATGTATCGTATTATTAAATGAGATTTTATGTGGGTTCCATAATGATCAAAATTAGAAGATTGTTAAGATCGAGAGATCGTTAAACTAACTGCGATAAACGACATAATCCGAGAATGAACCTAAACTTAACCTAATCAGGTAACTGTAATCCTTAACGGTGGCTAACCAAACTTAACTCTAACTACTTATAGTCAACAAGTAAAAGAACAAGAGAAATAAGAAATTAAACGAGGTCATGTACCACTTCTTCAAATGTTGGCTTAATATAGGAAATAGGAAAAGACCGAAGTCAGTTGCGTAGGAGAGAGGTATATATAGGTATCTATTATTAAGTATATTATAAATGTTGCAG